>CAUYRH010049451.1:0-37016 GCA_963574655.1 Perodicticus potto | reverse complement strand
ATACAGTTTTTGTCACATTTCACAGGTGGAAACCCTTAACTTTAAGGGGTTAAATCTATTCAAATCTATTGACTTGACCTCTCCTAAAGGACATCCTTGTTATTGGGTTGTATTTTCCTGAAGAAGGGATATGGGAAGCCTCGTTGGCCTGCTGTCTGGTGCACATCCAGTTCAATGAGTTCTTCTGCTCTGGACACAGGTGGCTCCCACACTTCCCGAGCTTCTCTTTAGAGCTGTCAGTTGTTTCCCACATGCCCCCGAGGAGACTACAAGGAGAATAGCACAGTGTGGGGTGTGGTTTGGGAAAACACCCCCAAGACCCTGTGCAGACCCACCCAGGCTGGGGAAGTCCCTCTACCCCTTACTGTGTGCCCCGAAAATCCTAGTCTCAGGATTCCCACAGACTAGATGCCAACCTCAATTCCAAAACCTAACCCATGGAATTAGAAGTCAGAACAGGCTCGGCGCCTGTGGCTCAAGTGGCTAAGGCACCAGCCACATACACCTGAGCTGGCGGGTTCGAATCCAGCCCAGGCCCGCCAAACAACGAGGGCTGCAACCAAAAAATGGCCTGGCGTTGTGGCAGGTGCCTGCAGTCCCAGCTACTTGGGAGGTGGAGGCAGGAGAATCGCTTGAGCCCAGGAGTTGGAGGTTGCTGTGAGCTGTGATGCCACGGCACTCTATCCAGGGTGACGACTTGAGGCTCTGTCTCAAAAACAAACAAACAAACAAACAAAAAGAAGTCAGAACAGTGTTTACTTTGGGAAGGAGGGAAGGAGAGGGATTGGGAAGGGGCCCGAGAGGGGCTTCAGATGGTAAGACCCAGTTTCCTGGTAAGGGTAAGACCCTTTCTAACTCGGGTGGTGGTTACTGTGCATAGCCTCTCTGTGCTATTTTATCAAGCTGTACTCTCAGGATTTGTGATCCTTTCTGTAAGTAGATTTCAATAAAAGACATTTTTTTATAAAAAATCCAAGTTTCACATTTTATGTGTCATGGGATCTTGCACAAGTTACTCAAGGCCTTGGAGCCTCGGTTTTCTCGTCCCCAGCTGTGAAAGTGCCCGCCTCCTGGAGCAGTGAGGAATGAATGAGCGGGTGGCTGTGTGCTCCATGCAGGGCTGGCCACACTGCTCAGTACATAGCAGCTGTGTTGGACCACCCTCGGCCCTGCACAGGACTGCTCTGAGCTCAAGCCTCCTCACGCCTTCAGATCTCTGTCCACACGCTGCCTTGCCTGATTGTCCCCTCCCCACACTCTGTCACCGAATCCCATTCAGGGCACGCATTGAAGACTCTCCTCACCCCTGGATTTATCTTTTGCTCCATCTCCTGTCTCCCCACCGCCCCTGGGGATGGTCCCCCAGCCTCTTAGTTCATACCTCTTTCTCCCACCAGCAGGCTGAGGGCACGGGCTCTATAGTACCCCACCTGGCTTCCTGGCAAGCACCTGGCAAGGCGGTGCTCAGGAACATTTATTCAAATGAAGTGTCGCCACTTCTCTGGGGGACATACAGCTTGGCTCCCTGGATGGGAAGGATTTGAAATGCCTCCCTCAGAGTCATTCCTTTGTTCTTCCATCTTGCATTAAAGTGGCAAGCTGTGTTTTCGCTGCTGGGAAAATGTCATTGGAAAAATACACAGCAAGTGTTAGATGGTGCATCTGGCCTGCCATCTTGACAGGAGAGGGTTGAGGGACCAGGGATGGAGCCAAGGCTGGGCCGGGCCTCTGCTTGGACTTTCTGTGTTGTTTCGGGGCATCTGATGCAGAGAACCCAGGCCGGAGGTGGGGGAGCTGCTTCCAGGGTAGGCTCATCTCTCCTCACCGGACACCTGACACTTTGCACACTCATCATCCCCTTCCTGTTCCTGGGCTCTGGGCTCTCTGTTTCTGCTTCTGGGAATAATACTCACCCTGCCGCCGTCACAGTAGCTCCTGAATCCAGCCACTTCTTGACGTCTTCCAATACTCTAAGGGCTTTCCGACTGGACAGGATTCCCTGCCTCTTTATTCTTGCCCTTTGTAGCCTGTTTTCTCCATCACAGCCACGGTCATATTTTTATAATGTAAATCAGATCAAGCCACTCACACTAGGTCTATAATCCTCTAGTTTCTAACACACTGAAGAATTAAAAAAATAAACCAGGGCAGCGCCTGTGGCTCTAAGGAGTAGGGCGCCAGCTCCATATGTTGGAGGTGGTGGGTTCAAACCCAGCCCTGGCCAAAAACTACAATAAACAAATAAATAAATAAGAAAAATATATATATGAGACAAACCCAGTCTTTCTTGTGATCATCAAGGTTATACGTCCCCGTCACCCCGCTCCCCAAGTCTAAGATCTCATCTCCTCCAACTCTCCTGCTGCCTGTTTTTAGCTGTAATGTCTGTCTTGCTAGTAATTGGCTAGTCCTCCGTGACTGTTCCCTTCTTGGGTACATGGCATCGGCTACTTGCCCTGCCTGCAATGTTTTTCTCCTGATATTCACATTTTCTCACTTTATTTGGGGTTCTGCTGGATGTGACACTCAGAAGAGTCATCCCTGAAAAGTCTGTCTGCCCTTTAGCCCTGACTTAAATGTTTCATTACACTTATCTACTATTTCTTTCTTTCTTTTTTTTTTTTTTGAGACAGAGCTTCAAGCTGTTACCCTGGAGAGAGTGCCGTGGCATCACAGCTCACAGCAACCTCCAATTCCTGGGTTCAAGTAAGTCTCTTGCCTTTGCCTCCCAAGTAGCTGGGACTACAGGCGCCCGCCACAACGCCTGGCCATTTTTTGGTTGCAGCCGTCATTGTTGCTTGGCGGGCCCCGGGCTGGATTCGAACCCGCCAGCTCAGGTGTGCATGGCTGGCGCCTTAGCCTGTTGAGCCACAGGCGCCGAGCCTTTTTTTTTTTTTTTTGTAGAGACAGAGTCTCACTTTATCGCCCTTGGTAGAGTGCCGTGGCATCACACAGCTCACAGCAACCTCCAGCTCCTGGGCTCAGGAGATTCTCTTGCCTCAGCCTCCCATTATCCACGTTTCTGTCTTTATCATCTCCTTACCTTTCCCTCTACACTGTCCAGAGTTCTTCTTGGTCTCACTAGAATGGAAACTTTTGTGGGCAGGGCCTTGTGTTGTTACCTGCTGTATCCTCAGAGTCTAGAAGCCTGTTCAGCACATGGAAATGTTCACTAAATAGTTTTAAGTGGGAAAGTGAATGCAATGAGGTAATGAAGATGAAATCCTCTTGGAGAGTGTAAGTACTGCCCCTGGGTCAACTTGTTCTCCCAGGAACAGGCAGGGCAGGATGCGTGTGCAGTGTGTAAGGTGTCCAGAGGCTGTCCTGAGCCTCTGCCTTCAGCTGCAGCAAAGCCACTTGCTTGTTAGCTGGGCCCTGGGGAAGCCTGGCTCCAGAGCCAACTAATTGGGTTCAGGTCCCAGCTCAGCTGCTTGTTAGTTGTGTGACTTAGTTTGCTTCGTCTCTTGGGGTCTCATGCCCCCTTGTGTAACAAGTACTAGCCACACCTGCGTCAGGTCTTGTGCGTGATTATTGGCGGTAAAGAAGGTGCACTCTTCAGCCTGGGTTCCACACACACATTCCTGCCATCTTCACGTCTGCATTCAGGAAGGACATGTTAGGAGGCCCCTTGGCCCTGAATCTAATTCATGTTCTCCAGGTTAGCTCTACCAATGAAATGGACTTTAAAAAACATACTCTGCTGGGCGGCGCCTGTGGCTCAAAGGAGTAAGGCGCTGGCCCATATACTGGAGGTGGTGGGTTCAAACCCAGCCCCCACAAAAAAACAAACAAATAAAACATACTGTGCTTTTTTTTTGTTTTTGAGACAGACTCTTACTTTGTTACCCTTGCTAGAGTGCTATGATGTCATAGCTCACAGCAACATCAAACTCCTGGGCTTAAGCAATTCTCTAGCCTCAGCCTCCCAAGTAGCTGGAACTACATGTGCCCACCACAACGCCTGGCTATTTTTAGAGATGAGATATTGCTCTGGCTCACAGTGGTCTTGAACCTGTGAGCTGAGGCAATCCACCTGCCTTAGCCTCCCAAGTGCTAGGATTACAGGTGTGCCCCGCCCTACTCTGCTTTTTTTTTTTTTTTTTATCTTTTTTCTCAATTAGTTCTGAACTCAGGAGGGGAAGAGATTAGCATCCTTTTTTGGCCCCTGTATGTGTAATCTTACTTGACCTTCACAATAGCCCTGGGGAGGAGGCAGGTGTTTGCTCCTTTCCTGGTTCTCAGGTGAACAAGCCAAGGCTTAGAGCTGGTGTGTCCTAAATCCACATGGCTAATGAGTGGCAGAGGTGGGAGTCACACCTGAATCACCAGCAGCAAGCCCAGGGCATTTCCATTTTACTACGGGTATGTGTGCTGTGTGAGGTGTGAAACCATTGTCGCTTGTATCATGGGAGGGGAGTCAGTGGAGGGCGTGTGTGGGGCGTCAGTTCTGGAGATGGCAGGGGTGCGGTAGTCAAAGGCACTTTGTGAGACACAGGCCCACCACAAGTGTGTGGAGGTGTGCAGTAGGGCTGGGGGGTGGGTGGCAGCAGAAAGGGCAGGAGGGACCCCTCTCAGACTGGACTGGCACAGAGCCCAGGGAGCCCATTAGTTGGCACCCTTATGAGAAAGGAAACAGGCAGGGGGCCCTGAAAGCCAGTGAGTCCTGCCCAATGCAAACGAAAAGTAATGAGAAACCACCTTGCGGGAAAGGCTTGAGTAGGAAAAAGAAAAATAGCACTTGGGAAATCAAAACCTTTGCCAGGTCTCAGAAAGGCATCACTTCTCTGTCAAGCACACCTCCCTCTCCGGTGACTGTTAAAATGCAAATGTGACCCAGGAGGGCTGACATTTGAAGCCACGCCCAGCGGTTAAGCTGCAACTGGCTTTAGTTGTCCAGCCTAGCTTCAGTGAGCCACATCCCAGGCAGGTCTTGGAGAAGTGACACCCAGAGGGCCAGTGGTCCCGAGTCCAAGTTGGTTAGTTTGGCCTTCTGAGCTCTCAGGCAGAGTTGTCACCTTTACCTGGATCCTGACTGTGATTCCTATTGGGAACACCTGAGCTGGTTTCATTCCCACCTGGGCACAGTCTGGGCCTTACGGCTTGAATTTTACTCTAATTGCTGTAGATCAGGGCTCTAAGGGGAGGAGGTTCAGTCCAGGGAGTAGGGGAAGCCTCAGTTCTCTAGGCCCCTCCACCCCATGTTTGAATGGGAGGCTGGGCATGGGGGCGGGGTGCTGGCTTCTGGAGGGTAGAGCCGTTCTCTCTCCTCCCAGAGGAGGGGATGGGCATGTGATTTTAGGATCAGAAAATCCTGGCTGGGTGTTTTGCTAGCTGTGTGACTCTTAAGAAAGTTCCCTAAAGCTCTCTTACCACAGATTCCTCATTTGTAAAATTGGCTTAAGTACAGTGACCCCAGCAGCCATCTCAGCCGGAATAAATGCTTTCTTACCCCCTATATCTTACCTTTTGTCCCCTTGCATTTTTTCATGGTGCTGCAAATTTCCACATTCATCATTCTTTTGAGCTAAAAAATAGTCTCCAAAAGACCTGTAAGAAAAATGTGAATCTATGTTTATTGAATTAGTGTTTCAAGGGAGGGGTAACACTAGCAAGTCAGTATTTGCTGGCCCCACATTTAGTTAAACAGGAAAGCAGGGAATGGGGTCCAGAGAGAAAAGAGGTAAGGCCTAGGTAAGCAGTGAAAGGATCCCAAACAGTGGGCGTCACCCTGGGAGAAAGGACGACAGTGAGAAGAAGGCCAGGGGACCAGGGGAGCTCTCAGCAGAGCAGTGGTGCTGGAGGGAAGGAGGTGGATGAGGGCAGGGCTGGCCATGCTGCTGGCCCACTGCCAGGAGGGGACCCATGATGTGGGGTCCTTGGAGGCTCAGCCTGCTCTGCTGTGTTACCAGCCAGAGCTCATGGCTGCTGTGTAAGCAGAGCCTTTATCTAGAAAGGGCTCTGTGGCTCTTGCCAGTCCTGGGGCAGGCTCAGGCCATTGGCTGCAAAGTATATCCCTCAGCATCATGCCCAGAGGGCCACCATCCCCAGTACCCTGCACAGTGCCTGGCACAGAGGGGCCTGCCCTACACACCCACTGATGAACAGGACATGGCCCTCCCTCCAAGAGCCCCCAGACTGGACCTCTGACGCCAGCCAGCCTTAGCTCCTGCCTTGGTCACAGGGAGTAACTTTGTCTTCTGCAATGGACTGCTCAGGGTAATGAAATAGTTATAATAAAACCCTTAATATTTAAAGCTCAGGGAGCCGCAGCCCCATACCGTATTGAGGTAAAAATAATTCATCCTGGAGAAGGCCTCGCTGGGCTCCATTTCCTCTGCTTTGACTGCCTCACTTGTTAGAGCTTTTCTTTGTGAGTGGCTTGGAGGCTGTGTTTGACCAATCTCTTAGGGAGGGGCACCCTCATTAATTTTCCTTGGGTAAATTCAACAAAAAAATGTGGCAGGCCTGTAGTGAGCCAGCAGGGTAGGGATCTTGGTCTGTTTTGTTCACTGCTGTGGCCCTGGTGTGGCACAGGGGTGGGGGTCAGTAACTCATATTGTCTCATAACCCCGGGAAGCGCTCATGTCATTCTCATGTACAGGCTGTAAACCAAGGCCTCACGATGGAAAGGGACTCGCCCAAGGTCACGCAGGGAAGTGGGGAGGCTGGGTGGCGAGGCATTATGCTCATTCCTAAATCATCTGGATTCATGGGGACAGTTTTTTTTTTTTTTTAATTTTGGAGACAAAGTCTCATTATGTTGCTCTTGGTAGAGTGCCGTGGCGTTACAGCTCACAGCAACCTCCAACTCTTGGGCTTAAGTGATTCTCTTGCCTCAGCCTCCCAAGTAACTGGGATTACAGGTGCCCGCCACAATGCCCAGCTATTTTTTGGTTGTAGTTGTCATTGTTGTTTGGCAGGCCCGGGCTGGATTTGAACCCCCCAGCTCTAGTGTATGTGACTGGTGTCCTAGCCGCTGAGCTACAGGTGCCGAGCCCATGGGGACAGTTTTTCATGTGAGGACAATGGAGGGGTTGGGTTGTTCAGTCACACAGAGTGCCATCTCATGGGCCTGCTAGATGTTATGCTAGACAGCTATTTTTTCTTTGCCTATTAGTTGTATTCTTCTGCATGGTTCTGACATTTAATGGGTCACTTCGAAGGATCAAAAAATGGAGGAGCAGACAGTAAAACTGGGAGTAGACTGTCCTCCCAACACTTCGTTTTAGCTTCGGGAGAAAGATGTCTGGTTTTGTTTAAAAATGGATCTGCCTAGGCCAGGCACGGTGGCTCACGGCTGTAATCCTAGCACTCTGGGAGGCTGAGGCAGGTGGATTGCGTGAGCTTGTGATTTCAAGACTAGAACAAGAGTGAGGCCTCATCTGTAGTAAAAATAGAAAACCTCACTGGGTGTCATGGCAGGTGCCTGTAGTCCCAGCCACTTGGAGGCTGAGGCAGGAGATCACTTGAGCCCCAAACACTGAGGTTGCTGTGAGCTCTGATGATGCCACAGAACTCTACCCAGGGTGACAGAGTGAGACTCTGCCTCAAAACAACAACCCCCCCAAGCCAAAAAGTGGATCCACCTTAACATGAGGCCAGAGCACTGGGAAGGTTCTTCAAGATGGAGTGCTTTTCACTTCCCTTAATTTTGCCCCATCTCTAGATCTAAAGTTTTCACAGGGGAGGGATGCCAGTTCCTACCATGGCATCAACAAGTTTAGCATTGGGGTATCTGAAAACAAGGAGTGCTAGCCTCTGCGTGGGCAGTGGTGGAGGCCAAGAGTGCTGAAACTCCACAGACTCAGCCGTCGTTGAGACCAGTGGTGTCAAGGTGCACCCCAGGACCAGCAGCAGCACCTGGGAGCAGGTTGTAAGTGCAGTCTCAGGCCCTGCTCCAGATTTACTGAATCAGAGGCTCTGGGGACAGTGGGAGGACCTGCAATCGGTGTTTTAACAAGCCTTCTGGGTGATTCTGATGCATTCTCAAGTTTGAGGACCACTGATGTAGACTGAGGTTTCTCAGCTGTAGGGCTGTTGATATTTTGGACCTGAAAATTCTTTGCTGTGGCAGCTGCCCTCTGTATTGTGTCCCTGGCCTGTACCCACCAGATGGCGTTAGATCTGTCTTCTAGCTACAAAGATGGCCTCCAGACATTGCCCAATGTTCCCCCACTCCCCTGGGACAAAATCACCCCTGTTTGAGAACCACGGATCCAGACCCTTGCTTCTCGAAATGCAGTCCACAGTCCAGAGGCATCAGCCTTGTCTCGGAACTTGTTAGAAGTGAAGACTCTTGTGCTCCACTCTTGATCGACTGAATTGGAATCTGCCTTTGAACAACGTCCTCAGGTGGTTCGTGTGCAGTGATCTGAACCAGACTCTCCAGTTTAAAAACAAGCAGAGGGCCTTCTAGACGGTGGGTGACTTGCCCACAGGCACATCTCCTGAGCCTTGCACACGTTGAGTCTTGGTGTTCACTTACTGTGGCTATTTCTGAAATTTGGAGAATGGCCCACTTTAATCCCAAGGCTAAGACTTTTTTTTTTCTTTTAGTTTTTTCTCTTTTATTTATTTATTTATTTTTATTGAATCATAGCTGTGTACATTAGGGTAATCATGGGGTACAGTGCGGGCTTCATATACAATCTGAAATATTTTCATCCAGCTGTTCGACATAAGCTTCTTGGGATTTTCTCGTTTCTTGTGTGAAAACATTTGTGTTCTGCATTTAGTAGGTTTCACCTGACCCTTCTAAGATGCACCGTGTGATCCCACCCTTTACTCTCTCTCCACCCACCCTCTTCCTCCCCTTCCCTCCCTTACCCCTTTCCCCTTTCCCTGTCTTTTTGTCCAAGGCTATGACTTTTGAGGACCCAAGTGGTAAGAAGCCAGCGAGCCAGAGCTCTCACACAGCCCGGGAAAGGCTCTCTCTGCAGCTTTGAGGAGAGCTGTTTGGTTATTTTGTAGCATTTCTCTCAACTGGGATTTTTCTGATTTTTTTTTCTCAGGACTAGGCTAGGGTATGGGCTTTTTGGGAGGAAGACCAGAGAGGTAAGGTGCCATTCTCCTCCCATCACAGGGTAGTCTTTTTGTCCCCCACCCCCATAACTGATTATACTATCTTGAAAACAAAATGTTTAGGTGCACCACAACACCAGCTAACCACCAGTAGAACAACTTTGTTTTGTTGAATGCAAAGTAAATTTTGTATAATAAAGTACTTTTGAAGTGTTCCAGCATTTCCTGCTCAGAGTCTCTTATGGCAAATGAAACCAGCCAGGCAGTATTATAGCTGAGATTTGATGCCAAGTCCCACCTTTTATTAATGGGGAGTGACAGGCACAGCCCTGCTCTAATGGACAGCCAACCACTCAGCAATTTTCCTTTTATGGTTCCCATTTCTGCTCATTGCACCCCTCTGATTAGCCAGGTTGACAGCAGGCTCCTTGAGAATGAAGACTCCAGACACTGATTCCACGGTGGAGGCTGCGGGAGGGATGGGAAACCCAAGAAAGGCATCACCGAGGGTTTTTTTTTTAAGGACTTGGGCCAGAGTCTCATCCTGGGTGTGACATTAACTACTTAGGGGGAGTCTCTCTATAGAACAAATTGTTGCCATTGTGATGATTTTCCAAGTACCCCAAACAGCTACTCCTTACAACACTCTCTTGCTCATACTCTGCAAGACACACACACACACACCCCTCCCCCACTGCCATTCCAGATCTACGCAATTTCCTTTGTTTCCATTATTTCCACTGAGTTGAAATAATGTCCCTGTTGAAATGCAATGTTGTATAAATCCAGTGTTACTCATTTTCTACCTGCTGTAACAAATTGCTGCAAATTTAGCAACTTAAAATGACACACATTTAATTAATTAATTAATTTTTTTGAAACAGAGTCTTGCCAAGTCACCCTTGGTAGAGTGCCATGGCATCACAGCTCATAACAACCTCCAACTCTGGAGCTTAAGAGATTCTCTTGTCTCAGCCTCCAAGTAGCTGGGACTACAGGCGCCCACCACACGCCCAGCTATTTTTTTTGTTGCAGTTGCCATTGTTGTTTGGCAGGCCCGGGCTGGATTCGAACCCACCAGCCTCGACGTATATGGCTGGTGCCCTAACCACTGACCTATAGGTGCCAAACAGACACACATTTATTATCTGACAGAGTGGAGGTCACAAGTCTGAAGTGGGTCTTATGGGCCCAAATCAAGGTGCCTGGCAGGGCCATGTTCCTTCTAATGGCTCTAGGAGGAATTGCATTCCTGGCCCTTTCCAGCTTGTGGAGGCTGCCTGCGTCCTTGGGTCCTGGCCTCCTCCTCCATCTCCACGGTGTGTGGTTCCAACCTTGTGATTCTGCTTCTGTCATCACATCTCCCCATGACTTGATGCTTCAACCTCCCTCTCTTAAAGCCCCTTGTGATTATATTGGGTCACGAAGTGAGGCCAGGAGAGCCTCCCATCTCAAGATCTTTAACTTAATCACATCTGCAAAGTCCCTTTGTAACACCGTCTAACACATATAAGGTAACACATTCGTAGGTTCCAAGCATAAGGATGTGGGCATTTGGGGGGAGGTGGGAGGACTATTTGTCCCTACCACACCTGACTTGCTCTTCTGTTGAATGTAGATGACCATACCTGTTATTAATAGACTTGAGCACTAAATTAGATGCTACATGTCACTTGTTTGGCACTGACTGTGGCATATCGTCAACCCTCGGTACCTGTTTGCTACATGATGGGGAGAGGGGGAAGTTGTGTAGGGCAGGACAGGTGCAAGTGGGGTATTGCTCTGAGCAGGTGCTGGTGACCCTGATGAAACAGTAAGTGTGCAGAGGTGTGTAAGTGACACCCAGAGGAGGGAAATAAACAGGAGCATCATTTATTTGATGTTTTGAGGGTAACACTTTTCCCCAAGTCTCTGTGGTCCCTTAATTAGTGATGGCTTGTGCCCAGCACCCCTGCAGACCATCCCTCCTCCCCACTGCCTTTGTGCCACACCCTCTAAGCCCTGTTCTTCCTCCAAGAAGCCTTCACTAACCATTTAGTAACCACAGTCCTTTCCTCTCCTCCACATGCTGGTAGTGTTGAATTCCAAGCCTCAGCATGACATGTTCCAGTCTGGTTTTTCCTGTTAGCTACTAAAACACTCTGGGATTTCTGTGTTACCTGCATTGCTGTTTCTAACACGGACTCCTCTCTACTCTCCTGTGCAATTCCAGCATCAACCCGTGATTTTCCTTTTTCTGTTTAAACCCCCCTCCCCCGCAACCTTTCACATTCTCTAAGCATGAGATTTGAGTCACTGAAAGGTATGATTTTTTATTAATTCCCATTATCCAGTGGTGACAGAGTCTTGATGCTTCTTTCTTATTAACAAAAACACTAGGTGATTGCAGGCTGAGGCTGATTTGAGGAAACACAGGTGTAATTAATGGTAGGCACAGTCGTGGGAATCAGGACTCCAGACTTCCAGTCTTATCCTTAGTGGTAAGGCACCATTTGACCTTGGGGAAGTGGCCTCCTTCTGCTTGTGTGTGAGATGAGTGTCAGGCCAGAATGAGCTCTCGCAGCCCCCTGCCTGTTGAGCCCGCTTCGGGTGAGGCCCTGTTCTCAGGCCTGCTTTGCTCTCTTGGCCCTGTTGGAGGTGGGAGAGGACAAAGCTATTTTTCAGACCTCTTAAGTTAGACGCAGGCTCTGCAGAGGATGGAGTTACTGATTACAGAGCAATTTGTTCAGGAGACATCGAAGATAATTAGCAAGAGAAGAGGCAGTGCATCTGGAATGGAGTTTTTCTAATCCCTTGGGCATTGATCTGTCAATTCCAAAAGCGCTACATTGGCTGGTCAGGACGTAGACTGGGGAACAAAATGCAGGAGCTTCCCAGGCACTAAATAGAGCACTCTCAAGGAGACAGTTATTGGTTTAATTTTGCTTGGGGGCTACTAGATGCCGGAGAGAAATGACTGGCATGACATTTCACTCCGTTTTCACTTAACATTCATTCAGGGGATATTTTTGAGTGCCTGGGACCTATGAGATACTCTCAGTAACAAAAGTGGCCATAGCACCTTCCCGGCCCTCAGGAAGGGGAGAGGGGACACAATCGCCCAAACTGCAACATGAAGCAGAAGACAAAATGCAGTGGGTGGGCCACCCCAAAGGGTTGTGGGGTCAAGAGGAGGGCGAGCTCTGAGTTGGTTGGGGCTGTCCCATGAGGAAGGCCAGGATGTTTGGTAGGCACAGTGGGGTGAGAGAGTGCTCGGTTGGAGGGGGTGGCCTGAGCAAGACTACAGCAGATAATCTGGGCGAGTTAGAAAGTGGGTGATGACTGATTTGCCTGGACGGCGGCACCCTGTGCACGACAAGATAGAATTAGAAAAAGAGATCAGGTTCTGCTTATCTGAGACCTGGAAAAATTTTGTACGTAATTTCCTGGCAGGGAGGAGACACCTGGGGTGTCTTTTTGGCATGGGAATAGCTGTGATATATAGAGTTGTACATGAACAAAATCCTAACAAATGAGAAGGGAGGCACTCCCATCCTGTTCTTCTGAGATGAAGCCAAGAAGCTGTATAAAAGGAAGGGAAGGTTTGCACAGTTTCCTATTCCCCATAGTTCTCTGAAAATTAAGAATTGTCAATGCCAAGTTCTGTGCTATCATTTCTGAAATCCCCAGTGATTCCCTGGGCTGGTGGAGTACAGAGAGGTGTGACAAGAAGCTGTTTTCCCCAAATCACTCAGCCGCCAGGTGCTACATGCATCTGGTTTAGGAAATAACAGCCACATGGAGATCTGTTTGTTACTCGGAGTTCCCAGTAGGTGGCCAGCAACGTTCCCTAAAATAGTTAAATGAAAAAAGAGAGAGAAGGTCAGAAAAAGCATTCACAAATACTCAGCTGCTTAGACGTTTTGTATGTGGCTGCTTGCAAAAGTTTCCTGGAAGCACGTTCAGGAGGAGAAAAGCCTCATCCTTGAGTCTATCTGTTGAGCGGTTGCTAGAGATTCTGCAAAGTGGGAACAAGTAACACCCATACTGATTAAAATCAAACGAAACAATAGCCAAAGCAAACAAAACCATACTTAGCAAGGAATAGTCCTTAGGATTGTAGATGTGTTTATCTGGTTGTAATTTCCTCATTTTTCCCTCTGTGTGCTGCTTGTCATCATAGAGAAAGGATGCAAGGCCAGAGAAAGTTTGAGACAGGGGATGCTTAGAAATGGAGAAAGACCCAAGACTCCACTGCAGAGTCCTGGAGGACTCTGGGTAACGCCTCATGACTTCTGGACTCTCTAAGCAGCTGGATGTACGTTGACAGCCTGGCTGACAAAGGGTGCCCGGACTGGTTTAGAGGATAACATGAAATGCCTAGAAACTTGGAGGATACTGATTAAATGTCATTTAGGGTTAATTAATCCCAAAGATAACTAGGGGCAATCCGCTAAGGTTGTTCAAATCAGAAGAATGGCCAACTTTATTTAAACTAGGGATTTTATTTTATTTTTAATTATATATATATATTTTATTATTATTTTTTAATTTATGGGATTTTTTTTTTTTTTTTTTGCAGTTTTTGGCCGGGGCTGGGTTTGAACCCATCACCTCTGGCATATGGGGCTAGTGCCTAACTCCTTTGAGCCACAGATGCTGCCCTTTAATTTTTCTTATTTTTTTGAGACAGAGTCTCATTTTGTCACCTTTGGTAGTGTGCCCTGGTGTCATAGCTCACAGCAACCTCAAACTCTTGATCTCAAGTGATCCTCTTGCCTCAGCCTCCTGAGTAACTGGGATTACAGGAGCCTGCCACAATGCTTGGCTAATTTTTCTATTTTTAGTAGAGACAAGGTCTTGCTCTTGCTCAGCCTGGTCTTGAACTCCTGTGCTTAAGCGGTCCACCTGCCTCAAGCTCCCAGAGTGCTGAGATAAACTAGTGATTTTAAAAAAACTTATGCAGATGTTACCAGAATCACCTAAGGCTTTTATAAAACCTTTTCTTATAGAAAAATCCAGACCCATACAGAGTAAACAGGAGTGATGCCACTGAAAATGATGAAGTAGGAAACTCCAAAAACCTGTTCCTCTACTAAAGGAATGATTAAGCTGGTAAAGATTATCAGAATCAACTTTTTCAGAACTCTGGAATCTAATAAAAAACTCACACTATCCAAGGGATGCCTAAGGAAGAAAGAAGCTGCCGAGTGTGGGGAGAGAGCACTGTGAGCTTCAACTCACCCCTTGCCGAGCCCCACTCTGTCTGCAAGAGCCACAGACACTGATCTGCGGTCCTGAGAGGCTTGCTGGTGCCAGAGGAGTGGCATTCCTAACTGTTATTTTCAAGGAATGAATTGTGATTGTGGGTTTTAATCTGTCTGGTGGCTCCCTGAGAGGTAGGCTCACGGGCTTGCCTTTGTTTCTGCTGAGTGAAGCAGCTATCTGTGGCTGCCTATGGCAGGGATAGAAGCCAGGTGGAGCAGAGATGGGAAATCCCGGGGGGGATGAGGCCAGGGAAGGAGGTACAAGGGCTGTGAAGACCTCCGGTGTGTACAGGGAATTACGAAGCCATGATGTGCCAGGGCTAAACACATGCTGCTCAGCAAAGACCTGGGAAGACCTCAGTTTTCACTTCCGGCTGGAAGCAGGAAGTGAAGGCCAAGGCCCAGCTGTAAATGGCTTGGCCAGATGTCAGAGGAGTGCCCCAACTAAGAGCCAATATGCAGAGACCCAGATACTATCTTTCTTTTTTTCTTGACTCTAAGTGCTTAAGGATGTCTCTGTCAAATCACTAGTTGGTCACTAAGTTAACAGAGCAGAGATATAGGTGGCCACGCATGACAAAGAATACAGTCTTTACATGTCCAGTATATGGTAAACAGAATAGAATATGAATCTGTCATTCAGCTGACACAATTATCTAAATTTTTTCTTTTTTCTTTTTCTTTTTTTTTTTGAGACAGAGTCCCAAGCTGTCACCCTGAATAGAGTGCAGTGGCATCACAGCTCACAGCAACCTCCAATTCCTGGGCTCGAGCAAGTCTCCTGCCTCTGCCTCCCAAGTAGCTGGGACTACAAGCGCCCACCACGACGCCCGGCCATTTTTTTTGGTTGCAGCCATCATTGTTTGGCAGGCCCGGGCTGGATTTGAACCTGCCAGCTCAGGTGTACATGGCTGGCGCCCTAGCCCGTTGAGCCACAGGCACTGAGCCAATTTTTTCATTTTTGTTTCCTTCGTCCCTCTGCCCAATGCCCACTCTCCACTCGATTTTATTATTTTCTTTTTATAGTTTCTTTAAAGGCAATATTTATGAATACATTTTAACTATTCAATTTTGGCAAATGAATATGCTTCTGTGACCCACATCCTTACCATGATACAGAGCTTTTCTTTCTCCTTGGAGAGTTGCCTCATGGCATTTCCAGTCGATTTCCTGGGATTTGTTTTTTTGATACTTTCCATTCTCCAATCTCTTACTTAACTCCCCTCCCCCACCTTCTGCCAAGACTGGCCATTGCTGCCAGTTCACTGTTCTGTATAACAAATAGAGCAAATACTCTTGAAGACTTTAGGGGAGAGGCCAGAGATAGGTGCCCCTAATAGATGTGGAGGTTCCCGAATACTCTCATTGTGGCAGTGGCAGCAGCGGTAGTACTAGCAGCATCCTGGGACTTCTGAATGAGGAAGCCTGGAAGGAATGTTTGGCATGAAGTTTTGGAATAGTTTAATTTCCCTGAGCCTTTGCATATGCCGGTACCTTGTCCTGTATCACCTTACCTGATCAGATTATTTCTTGTGCATTTTTTAAGATTCAGCTTGGCATTTTCCCAGCCTCCTGATTAGCCCAGATATCCCCTTTTTTGATCCCAATATGCTTTTCTTTTCTTTTTATTTTTTTGAGACAGAGTCTTACTTTGTCACCCTCGGTAGAGTGCTGTGGTGTCAAAGCTCACAGCAACCTCCAACTCTTGGGCTTAAATGATTCTCTTGCCTCAGCCTCCTACATAGGTGGGAGTACAGGTGCCCATGACAACACCTGGCTATTTTTTTTTGTTGCAGTTGTCATTGTTGTTTAGCTGGCCTGGGCTGTGTTTGAACCTGCCAGCCTTCATGCACGTGGCCAGTGCCGTAACCACTATGCTATGGGTGCCGAGCTGCCCAATATTCTTTTCTAATACAATGCCACATCATATTAAGACTGTGAATGTATTAGTGTCCTGTAATAAATGTGTAGGCAGGCCCCGGGTTATAAATGAGATAGGCTCTGTGGGTTTGTTCTTATGTTGAATTTGTATGTAAGTTGGAACAGGTACATTTACCTATTAACCTGTAATAGCCTCGGTTCATAAGTGTGAGTTGTACATAAGTCAGATATTTATAACTTGGGGACTGCCTGTGAGCTCTTTGAAGTTAGAATCAAGACCTTATTTATCTTTGAAGTTTTATATTTATTTATTTATTTAGAGGTAGAGTCTTACTTTGTCACCCTCTGTAGAGTGTCATCGTATAATAACTCGCAGCAACCTCAAACACTTGGGCTTAAGAGATTCTCTTGCTCCAGCCTCCCAAGTAGCTGGGACTATAGGCGCCCACCACAATACCCGGCTATTTTTAGAGATAGCTGGTCTGAAACTCCTGAACTCAGGCAATCTACCCGCCTTGGCCTCCCAGAGGGCTAGGATTACAGATGTGAGCCGCTGCATCTGGCCTGTCTTTGAAGTTTTAGCCTCTAGCTTACCTGTATGTAGTAAACACAGAACACATGCTTTTAAAATAGGTCCACATTGCAATCATAGCCATTCACCTGCCATCTCAGTCAGTGGATTATTGTGGACTATCTCTTGGACAGTCATATCGCAAGAGCATCCTATTTGTCATAAAGGGAGCTTGAGGTGACTATGGGTCTGCATCAGTTTGGATGAGTTTGGGGTGTGTGCACAAAGGATGGCCAGTTTTTAAGCTTGATCAACCGAAATGTAAGCTCCTTGAAGGCAGGAGTCATCTTACTCTTTTAAAAAATTTTTATTTATTTTTTATTTTTTATCTTGCTCTTACATCTTCTGCAAGATGTAAGAAGCACCTGCTAAGCCTGGCACTGCTCCATCAAAGGCTGGCTGGGAAATGGTGCTGAATGGGTACTGTAAATTGAAGATGACCTTACAGTTGTCTGTCTTCTCTTCTTGCGAGCCATTAATACTGTAGAACTTAGGCTGTCAGTATGTGTGTGTGTGTGTGTATGTGTCAGCGTGTGTAAGTCATAAGCTAGCTTTCCCAGCTCAGGACATGCCAGTGAATGATGAGCCCAGCTCCCAGGCCAATAAGAGATCTTATTTTACCCATCAAACAGTAAACTTTTTTTTTTAACCTTCTCTGTTGTGATTTCGTTTGAAAAGTTCTTCCTAACTTCCTCCTCCACCTGATGGGAGGGCGCTGGCTCGCAGGCAAAGTCTGAAGTAGGCTTTGTAGGGACTCTCTGAGCAGGGAAAGTAGAAGGTTGAGAGGAAGTTGTTTTGGGCCATTTATGGTTGAGAATGTCTTAGCCTGAATTCCTTAGCATAGGAGCTCACGCTCTATAGGGTTACAGAAGTGCCATCCCAGGGAAGTAGGAGGGAGGGAAAGAAGGCAATGAAGCAGGGAAGGAGGGAAAGCAAATATAAGGAGGTGTCTCACTAAAGTGGCCACAGTTTAATCAAAAGGCATGGCTACTACTCCATCAAATGGGAGGTCTCTGGAGAGGTGGCAAGGAAACACTGTCTGGAACAGTCGGCTGGGAAGATTCACAGTCTCCTTTCTATCTTCCTGCTCTGATCAGTTGAAATTTTCCCCCAGGAGGCCTCCCAGGCTGTATTACCTGGTCCCTTGGGCAGCTTCCGGGGAAGGCAGATCCCACTGTGTAGGCAATGGTGGCCCATGCACACCTTCTCTCCCTGCCTGCGGCAGAAGCCTCGTGGGCCCTGTTGTGGGTGGCTGAGGGGCCTGGTGGGGTCCTGAGGGTCCTGTGGCATGGGAGTCTGGCCCATGAGGTGTGCAGCATGCTGTCACTTTGTGCCTTGAGTGGGACTGGAAGCAGCTGCAGCTGTGGAAGACCGCAACAGTGTGGCTTCTGCCAGGAAGACAACCCTGAAGCTCTATGTCATACAACCTGACCCCATCCTCCCTCTGTGGTAGTGCCAGGCGACCCTTCTGGAGGATCATCAGTGTCCTGAGCAGTGATCCGTGGCCAGGCTCATCTCAGGACACATACACACTGGATCCTGTATAAGAAATATGAGCTTAGAGAGCAGAGTGGTGGCAGGAGACAGTAAGAGAGGGGGCTGGGCCCCCAAAGAGCCAAGGACGCTGCTGGGGGTCGGCCCCTGTTGTATGCATGTTCACGGAAGGCTGGGGCTGTTTTCAAGTCCTGACACTGAGCACAGTGGAACTTCGCAAATGAGGTAGGCAGGGGCACAGTGAGTCTAAGGAAAGAGCTGTCCAGTGCGTCTAAGCATGAGAAATGACTCAGGTGCAGAGGGAGAGCGACAATGGTGTCCAGAGTCACAAAGGGAGGGGTCGCCCCAGTGCAGGAGGCTGCGTGTGTGCAGTTGTGATTCACAGGATTTTAAAGCCCTGTTTTCAGACGTTCACTCACCGTTTACTGCTCTGCTGCTAATAAACCTCTTGTCATAAATGATAAACGGGGCAACTTGAGGGGAACGTGGGAGCCATGTTTAAAGAGCCTCGGTGTTCTGCAGAATACCAACCCTTTTGTGGATCACAGAGCCCTAAATTTATTTATTTATTTAAAAAAAATCTGTTTCTGTTGTTGATGTGACTGAAATCTGAGAGCAGCAAACGGTGAAACCTGGTTGGAAACCTCGGACCGCAGGGGCTGCGGGAGCTGTCCAGGGTGCTGGGCAGGGCTGGAGGAGGAGTACCTCGGCTGCCGGCCACCACTGGCCGTCCTGTCCAGGCCGCGCGGCAAGCCGTGATCAGCTGGAAACAGGAGGCCTTCTTGGGGGTTGGGGGTCAGACTTCCTAAGGATTCCAAACAGTGAAAGATCAGTGCCCAGCTGTGTGGCTGGATCATGAGTTTAGCCGCCTAGGAAAAACTTGACCCTCCCAGTACAGTGACAGACGCTTCAGGCAATGATAGGGAAACTTTCTCTGGTACCCCTGCTTTTGAGGCACACAGCTGATGCCGCATGCCACCACTCTGCAGATCAGAGCCTTCTGTGGCCCCCTCTTGGCCTTGCTTTACGTGCTCCCCCTTTCCCATCCTCCTCTTTTCCTCCCCTCCTTGTGTCCTCTCCATCCCCCTCTTCCCGCCTCAGCCTTGCCACCTGCTCCATGCTTGAGGGCTGAGATGGGAGAAGGGCCAGGATCCAGATGCTGCTTGCAGGTGGGTATTGTGTTATTCAGGGTGGGAGGAAAGAAAACCTCCACAGGAAAGTTCAAAAGCTTCAAAGTGACTGGCAGCTGGGAAGAGGCCAGTTTCGATTTTCCAGCTTTGGATTAAGGCAAATGTGAGGCACCTGGTGAACTGCCTGATGCCCATGACACTGGCGTTTCAAGAGTAATGAGGAAAATGTAGAGAGATGTCGGTCCACTTTATCTTGGAGAGGCAATGGGCCTGGATTCCTTGAATTGAGGCTTTCATTTGAAAAGGGGGAGAGGTAGGCTTTATTCTGATGTTGACATCCAAAATTTAAAGAGGAAGTTCCACGGGTTTGGCAGGAATCTGGTGCTTCGCATGGTGGGATGCTTTGGTTCAGGACCACTCTCAGCATCCCTGAGTGTAGAGTTGAGCCATGTGTGGTTCACAGGGACCAGTTAGGTTGTGCAGTCATAGCTGAAGGGCCTGGGCTCTTTCTGGGAGTCACCGCATGCAGCAACATGCACCTTCTGGCCAGGGTCAGCATTCTTCCAGAGGTGGAGGCCAAGGTTCTGGCTTTCTTCTAGCACAGAGGGGATGTGGCATGTGGCAGCAGTTTGGAGGAGGCAAGAGCTAGAAAGACTCACCCCTCCCATCCTTGAAATATTGTTCAAACAGTCTAACTAATTGTAGATTCAGCTGGGTAAAAAAAACTACTCTTAAAATTTAAATATTCCCTGGAAGGCTAAGACTCCCAGTGAAATGTAGGGTTCTGTAGCATGTTTTATGCAGAGAGCTGAAGCTCTGGACCTCTTCCCAGTTGGAATGGCCCAGGGGACGCAGAGGGGGAGGCAGCTACCCATGCACCACCACCTTCCTCCGGCACTGGGACTTTGCAGATGCTGGTAAGGTCTAGGTCCCACCTCGATCCCACAGATGGGCTGAAATTCCACAGTGCTGGGACCCCTGGAAAGAAGAAGTGCTGGCAGCCTCTGGCTTTATCTTTTTATCTTATGGTGTGAGAACACAGGCTTTGTAATCACAAACTCATCTTCAAATCTCAGCTTCCCTGCTTCATGGCTGGGAAAGTTACTTATCTTTGTCTATCGAATGAAAAGAAAGCTGTCACCGCTGATGTGTATGGGGAAAGAGCTGGCACACAGTAGGTCCATGTCAAGGTTAGATTCTCAGGAAAACGAATCAAACTCTATCAATAATAATAGTTTTCTTCTTTCCAAATTGATGCTTTATATTTTATTGAACTATCCAGAGCTTTATCAACAAAGTAATAAACCATAATGGAAATGATGGACATCTTTGTTTTGGGTCCCTAGTATTTTACAGCTGAAAATAATGTCAGCTGGAAATGGAATGTTTTTATCATATTGAGAAACAACTAGTCTCTTCTCAAATTTCAAAATGTTCATTTGGAATGCATTTGAATTTTATTGCATGCCTGTTTTGCACCTACGGAAATCATCGTATGCTTTTGTCATATACACCCATGAACCAAGGCTGTGTCAATCAAGGACAGACCACATATATGACAATAGTCTCAGAGAATTATAATACTGTAGTTTTACTGTACCTTTTCTATGTTTAGACATGTTTAGATACACAAATACTTATTATTGTGTTACAGTTGCCTGTGGCATTTAGCATAGTAACATGCTGTACGGCTTTGTCGCCTAGGAGCAATTGGCTGTACCATACAGCCCAGGCATGAAGTAGGCTAGACCACCTAGGTGTGGAGTAGGCTAGACCACTCAGGTATGTCTAAGTGCATTCTGTGGTGTTTGCACAACGATGAAATCACCTGACGACGCATTCTCAGAAGGCGCTTCTTCCCATCTTTGAGCAATGCGTGACTGTGTAAGTTGTGATAAGACATACTCACAGCTTTCTTAGTGTTGGACTAGCCTTATACTTAGGGACTAAACTTTGTTTTCTTTGAGATTATTTTTTAATGTACTGAGTCCCATTCATAATATTATAACTTGTCCTCCTGTCTCTGCTCTTTCAGTCTAAACAGCAGCAGAATTATCTTTCTAAAGCATGAATCAGATCATGTCACTCCTCGGCTTAAATACCTCCAACGATTTGCCATTGTGATAGGAATAAAAGAAAACTTCTGCTCCTGACCTGTGAGACCTGCTATTGTCTGATTCCCACCTGGCCCTCTTTCCATGGTCTCCTTTGTTCTCTCAGCAGCAGCCAGCCTTACTCTGTCGCAGAACAGTGCTCTTCTTTCAGATCTTTTCTGGGCTACCTTTCTCTTTGTTCATAACCCAGCCCAAACGCCACCTTCTTACCTTCTTAGAGAGATTCTTCCTGAGTTTTCTAGTTAGGCGGCTGGGCAGTCCCTCTATGTAACACTCTCCTATTTTATTTCCTTAGACCTTTCAAGTACCTGAAATCATCTGAGTACATTTCTTCATGTGCTGGGTGTCCGTCTCCTCCCACTGGAATGTGTGTGCCTTGAGGGCATGGGTGTCCGGTCTACACTGCTCACTGCTCCTAAGAACTGCTGCCTCGTGAATTACGGGTGCTTCGTAAATGTATTCACCAGCGAGATTGGCCTATTCCATCCTTTACCTTTTTATTTTGATCCTCTGCCCAGTTTACCAGTAACTTCAAAGCTTTAATGGGGTATCTTACCATCCTTTTCTGTGCCTGAAATCAGCTTACCAGGTGCCGGACCCTCAGAGTAGAATGGGGCCTTATGGATTGTTCAGTCCTCTGACTTATTCAATGCAGGAAGCCTTCGGTCCCATCCTGCAAGATGACCATCCAGCCTTTGAAGAATTTTCTAGAAGCTAGTATGTGTGTGGACTCAGTCTAATTCCGGTGTTAGCCCTCGGAGGTTATTTTTACTTTTCTGGAGCGGAGGGGTGGGAGTGATTGCAATAGGAGGCCTGATGACCTTTTGAGACCAGGAGCGGGAAGACAAGAGGTGAGGAGACATGGGGTCTTCCATCAAGTGTGGGAGGCAGGTGTCTGACTTGAGTGTTCTCTTATCCACCATGAATGTCTCTGAGCCACGGAACAGAGCCCTGGTCGTCGGTACCCAATCTTCCCCAGACCTGAATGGCCCTGACAGATTTCCTATTGTGTGCTCTTAGTTTAGTCTGCAGATTCTTGCTCTAATATGCAGGTATATATGTCCCTTTTGCCTTATTCTTTTCTTTCTTTCTTGCATTTATTATTTCTTTCTTCTTTTCTCTCAAAAATACTTTGCTATTTGTCCACAGCCCTTTAGGATCCTGGAGGGCAATAGAAGGAAGTGAATAGCAACAATGGAAATCATCTAGGTGACTACCCACCTCTGTGAAGGACTTTCCCAGTTAGTGTCCTCCTTGATGTCCCTGGTTTTTTTTTTGCAGTTTTGGCTGAGGCCGGGCTTGAACCCGCCACCCCTGGTATATGGTGCCAGCGCCCTACTCGAGCTACAGGTGCTGCCCGATGTCCCTGTTTTTGCTTTTCTTCTGGGTTGTGAGACTCTCGGTGGGAATGGTGGCTTAACAGTCTTTGGATGTTCAAGCCCATTTTGGTGTCTGTCATAGAACAGAGACTGGATTCCGAGTAGCTAGAGGGATCCACATTATTGACATCATGGGTGTGTGTGGCACCTCATAAAAAATCACGGGCTCCTGAGTCTGTCGAACTGTGATTTGAACATTGAAGCCATTACCTACTGTTGTGTGATCTTGTGTTGTGATAATATTTTCTGGCTTTAGTTTCTTTTTTTGTTTTTCATGGAAAATGAATGTCATAAAACCTATACCTCACAGCCTTGGAGGAAGGATTAACAAAAAGCTAGCTTGTAAAGTGCCTGCACTTAGTAGGTGCCCTGTGACTGGCAGCCACTAATATTAATCCTTCATATTCTCCCAGATCTCCAGGCAGGGCTCAGTTTATTTATCCTGGCTCATTATCATCAGCAAGGAGGCCTCCCAACCTCCTTGTCAGGTGTAATTGCCCAAGTTAAGTCATCCTCCGGGGAGCCGGGCTGCCATCTGCTCTGAGGCCTCCTGGGCTGGGCCTCCCTCCTGCTGCTGGAGCCCAGGCGCAGATGTGGGAGGCTGAGCAGGCAAGACTTCGAAGGCAGCTGTTCGCCACTGCATTTCTGGAATCTCTGCTAATGGTTCAAATCAGAACACTAGAGCCACAGTATGTGTCCTTGGGCGTGCCAGGGCTTTATATTTGTGTGTGGGAAGCCCTATCTTTTGATTCTTCTTCCGCTTTCTGCCAACTCATATTTTTTAACAACTAGAATTTTCTGTCAATGTGGCAATACAGAAAAGAGGATTCTGTGTGAACTTGCATAGAATGAAGACACTTGGGGGAGGTGATATGGAGGATCGTTTGGGGTTGGCCCCAGCAAAATGGTCTTTGGATTGAACATCCTCTGTCTCCTGGAGATCATGGTGTAGGAAGAGCAGTAAACAAAGTCAGGAAGTCAGGGATTGGAAGAGCCAGCATTCTTTTTTTTTCATTTATTTTTTTTTTTGGTAGAGACAGAGTCTCACTTTATCACCCTTGGTAGAGTGCCGTGGCATCACAGCTCACAGCAACCTCCAACTCCTGGGCTTAGGCAATTCCCTTGCCTCAACCTCCCTAGTAGCTGGGCCTACAGGCACCTATGCCCTCTGCAATGCTCGGCTATTTTTTTGTTGCGGTTTGGCTGGGGCCGGGTTTGAACCCGTCACCCTCGGTATACGGGGCCAGCACCCTACCCACTGAGCCACAGGCACCACCCAGGAGCCAGCATTCTTGTTAACATGTCTGGGACTGTGGGAAAGTCACTTCCTATCTCTGGGGCTCAGTGTCATCATGTATGTGATAAGGAGTTGACCTAAATGATTCCTAAGGTCTTTTCTGTTTTAAAGACCCATGATTCTTTATCTATTTCTGGGTTTCTCCCACATGATCCCAACAATGGGATAGTTCCTGTGATCCTATGCCCTAATCAGTCCCTGGGCTGGCCCCTGGTCATGGAATCTTCTGTGAAATGTTATCGCATAAGCTTACTTTCATTTTCTCTAGGGGACTTTCTTGGATAGAGGTAGTATTTTCAAACATAAAAGATAGAATTTCCAGCGTTGGAGCTTTGTACAGCATACAGAGAGTGGGAGGAGACTCTGTATGTGTCAGAGTGAGCCAGAGCTGGAGGGGTGTGCTGAGAAGCGAGAAACCTGGCCAGCCGTCCCCTAGAACTCCCCGTGCCCACTGCGCTCAGGCATATGTGTGTCCACGTGTGGCCTAAGGGAAGCTGTGTTGTAACAACAGTGGCTGTCACTTAGTGAGTGCCTGTTGCGTACCACCACGCATTGCCTGGGCTGGTCTCTAATCCTCCTAGGAGCCCTGCCAGGTTGGAAGTAACAGTACTTATCACTTACGGCTTTGCATATTCTCACACAACCTGGGGCCTCCTGTTGTGCCACAATCAACAATGCTGTGAGTCCGGGTGCAGGAGGAATTTACTTGGCTGGTGACAGAAGCTGGCTGACTGCTCAATACCTGCAACTCAAGTCCTCAGAAGTCTTAACTCTTGAAATGATAACAGCTTAGTTCTTCGGTGAAAAATGGCCTCTGGAAAAAAACTAACAACTGGCATTGAGGGCGGAGGTGAGAAGAAAATAATGAGGGTTAAGAACGTGGGCCAGAAAAGAGAAGTTGGGGATAAAAACTAGAGGGTGAATTTAGCAGTGGCTCAGATTCATAATGTGTCTCAGAGAGTGTACCATATTTTTGATACAGAAATAAAACAAAATGATTCATGAAAATTGTTTTGGGGAATATTCCAGCCTGTGCAAAAGATAGTCTTGGACTACAAAGTGCAAAGCATTCAGGGTGGGTTATGTGGAGTAGTGTGGGTCACAAAGAATAATGGGACCCAAAGGCTTGTTCTCAAGGAGTTCACAGTTCATAGCAGAGATGGAGACCGAATAAATGGTCAAGTATTCTAGAAATTTCTGTAAGATATAATGTCCATGAATGGGGTGCTTAAAGGGTTATTGGAATTCACAGAAGGATGCATTTCTAAATCAGGTCTTTTAAGAAGGCCTCTTGGAGGATAGGGTTACTAAACTGGATTTTATAAGGCTGGAAGGATTTAGATGACAGGAGGGCATTTTGGGTAAAAGGATTAGCATGAGAAAGGCACTGCTTGCCATTTATTTGTTTTTCTTTTGGTGCTGTGGAAGAGTATGGAAAGCTCGACTTGTCAGATGGTGGAGGTGGGTTCAATTGGAAACATGGTAAATAGACCAGTTTGGCAGGAATGTAGGATAAGTATAAGGTGTCCCGTACTTATTAGACATAGGGAAACTGAGAAATGGTAGCAAAAATGTATCTTTAGTTACCAAATACTCACTACACAATTTTACAAAGAGGTGGCCAACCCACAAAGAATATTTTGTAAAATTTTGTAATGAATATTTTGTAAATGAAGATATATTTAGCTACAATTTCCCATCTTCCCCCATGTATGGCAACTTTATGGGTGACTTTTGGGGCCTTCTATATTATGAAAGGAAAGTCTGGAAGAGTAGGGGCCCTGACCTATGGGGAGGCCTCGAGTGTCAGCCTAAAATGTTTGGAAGGGATGCTTTATGCTGCAAGAACAAACAAGTCTAAAATCTTAGAGGCTGAAATCAACAAAGCTCAATTTTTTTCTCATGCCACAAGCCATCCCGTGTCAGTGGGAACCTGCTCCCTGTCTGCTCCGGGCTCATACTGATGGAGCTCCTGCCTTCTGAAACCTACTTTGCTGTGATTGGAGGCAGGAGAAGTGGAAATCTGCACATCAGTACTTCAAGGCTTCCCCTCAAGAGTGACTCGTCACTTCTACTCACATCTTATTGGCCAAGGTTAATCATATGGTGATAGGAGGGGGAGGAAAAGACAGGACTGGAGTGTTGGTGAAGAGAAATATTGATTGCTGTGGTTAGGGTGGACATGGGTGGGCTTGTAAGCTTTTGTGCAGGATGGTGACACGGCCCTCTGAGCTTCCGGCTGCTTTTGTGAGTTATGCTCATATGTCGCAGAAGTGGCCTGCTCCATGCTGGCCTCCCAGGGAGTGAGTCTTATTCTTTGTTCTTCCTTGGTCTGCAGATTGGAGGCTGAAGCAGAATTCATTTTACAGACTAATGAATTTTTTTTCTGAAGGATCACTTGGAGAGAGGCCAGATTGGAGACAGGGGAAGTGAATTATGTTTTTCCCAGTTAACTTCGAAGAAAGAAAGTTCTCCTCAGAGTTGTTTTGTCCTTTGTATTGGAAAACATTTTGTCATACGTAGCGTCCATGACCATCACTGTTAACAACTGGAACTAAAGCAAAATACTTGTTTTCTGGAAGCAGAAGAGAGCTGTTGGCATCTCTTGTCATGTTGTTACCTACGGGGCCCAAGCCCCATTTCTCTGTTGAATGAACCGTCTGAGGACGGCTCCACTCCAGTCTGGTGTGTCTGGGGTGCTTGCCTCTTTTCCTGCTCCTGGTCTAATGGGCACATGAGTCTGGTAGTTTCTGGCTCCCGAGGACTGACGTGGTCAGCTTTGGCAATGACCACTCATGAATAGATCAAGCTATCTTTCAAAAGTGGCCTTGCTACTGGCAGCCCCGGATTGAATGGTGACCGGGTTGGGGCCTCTGAAGCAATTATCTGCTTCTCACGCCTCCCCACCAAGGGCAGGCAGAAGCTGCCACACAGGACTAGAGAGACGCAGGGGTAGAAATCTTCTCTGTGCATGTGGAGGGTAATTTGGTTTCTGTCAAGTCAAAAGCCTCTCGTGGGCTGCTCGTGTGCCAGTCTGTCCCCTGACAGCTCAAATAGCACCTAGGGGTTCTGTTTGGCCATAGAGAAGCTTTGTGGCAGGCAAAGGTGGGGGCGATGCAACCTGGTATGGGGTACAGGCAGTGGGGAGGAGATGAATAAGAGGGGAAATGGCAGGGAAGAGACAGAAGGGTAAGTAGGCTTGGGGGGGCCTGGCTCACTCCAGAAGGGGTGTGTTAACAACTGCTGGGCCTGAGATCCTTACACCAAGTCTGTTAGGAAAAAAAATACCACCAAAGATGTTAAACTTGTATAGAGGAAAAGATAATATTGTTTTGTGGACTCAGAAATGGTAGAAGCCACAGACCCAGGAGCAAGGGACTCGCAGTTCCAGTGTTACCTCTGTCTCTTAGTAGCTGTAGTGTTTTAAAGAGTCATTTCACAACCCTGGAATTTGTTCCCTTCATCTGTAAGACAAGAGGGACAAGCTGTAAAGTGCTGTGGGGGCTGGTATTCTATGAGTCTGGAAAATATAGGGCCTGTATTTAAAATTGCATAAATTATATGTGTACATACAAACTTACGTATATACACGTGCACATATATGCATACATTTCTGGAATCAGTTTATTGGTTAGAAGTTAACCAACAAATTTGGGTTAAGACTCAATTTTGGTGACATGTAAAGTAGGAATAAAAATGCTACCTATTTCATAGAGTTGCTGGGAAATTTAAATTAGGTAATACATAGAAAGTGCTTACTAGTACATATTCTATAGAGAATGCTCAATTGTGGTAGCTGTTATGGTTATTGCTGTTCCCGTTTTGTCACTGTCCACCTGTGTATACCAACTTGACCTTGCAATTAGTAGGATGCACTGAATTATTACTGACTATCTACAGTGTGCCCAGCATCCTGGTGGCTCTGTGGAAGGCAATACACAAGTTGCCTTATTCTTGCTGAGCAGATGAGATGAAGAATCCAAAACATTTTATAGCATTAAGAGGCAGTTTTTACTCAGTGACCAGGATCAGGAACATAGAAGTTCAGAGAAGTGTTGGGGAATTTGCAGAAGGCTTCTCAGGAGTGCGGGTTGAAGGATCAGCAGCTGTTAGAAGAGAGTGTGGAGTAGACTTTTGGGCAAGGGGAATAGCAATGAGGTGAGCAGGTCAACACAGCAGGTGAAATGCAGCCTTTCCCACCTAGACAGATAGACACGCATTATCTATCACCAGGAATGAAAGAAGAATAGGGGGGGGGGTTATGTGAACACACATCTATGTGTTTTTGTATGTTGCTGTTTCAGCACTTGTCAAACATAAAGATGACTCCCTTCCCTGGGCCAAGTCTCTTAAAAATTCTTTAAATTGCAATAAGATAGACTTTTCAAGAAGCCAATACATTGTTAGAAGATTCTCAGTGCTCCTGTATTCCTTTTCCAACCCAGCATTGAGCAATAGGCAGATAGATATCTGTGCTTCCTGTTAAAGGTGGGATTTTCTCAAGGGTCTGAACAGTGTGGGGCTTTTGAAGGCAGACGCAGGCAGGTTAGCTCACAGTGCACAGTCAGGCTTTGCGGACATAGTCAGTACAGCTGGTGGTGATGGGGACCGGGAGGGTGGGAAGGAGGGCAAGGAACCCTCTTAATATCTTCCGTGGGGCAGATGTCAAGGATCTGTCAGGGCATTGTTATAATTCTCCCGCCTCAATTGGGATGCTGAAAGCAGCATAAAGATCAAGCCAGCTTGATTTCTAAATACAGAGGCTTAGGAGAAATTCTGTCTTTGTTACATTTTCTTCCTTGTCAGAAGTCTCTCTGCAGGGAATGGGGCAGAGAGACTGGTTGGTTTAATTTACTTAAGGATAGTAGACAGTCATGACCATCTTCAGTCCCATTTGCTTCTTATGAGAAAGGGACAAAATATTTTTTGGTAATGTCAGAGGTTCTGAGAATTTTCTTCAAGGTTCTGCCACTTTTGAGTACCCGCCAGTCAGAGTAGGAGGCAAGGGTGTACAGTGCCAGGTGTCAGGCTGTGCCAGGGCTGTGTGCTAAGTATTGAGGTTGGGAGCATCTCAGGAGGGTCTTGACTCTGGCCTTGAAGCCTCACTGGAGCACGTAGCGAGGCTGGGGGTGGGCTGGGGGTGGAGGTGTCTCTGACAGGTGACTGACTCAACAATGGTCTCAGTAGTACAACCTACACTGTGCAGTTTTAAAATTCTCTTAATAATTATCAGGCATTAAATACACTAATATGCTTATTTATTCAATTTTCATCTAACATTTTTCCGGACATAATATGTGTTTGGCCCATAATATGTGCTTAGGCATTGGATCTAAGAGTGAATAAGGCTGGCCTGGTTCCTGTCCCTTATGGAGACTACATTTTATTTTATTATTATTTTTTAAGACAGCGTCTCACTCTGTCACCCTGGCTAGAGTGATGTGGCATCATAGCTCACAGCAACCTTAAACTCCTGGGCTCAAGCAATCCTCTTGCCTCAGCCTCCCGAGGAGCTGGGACTACAGGTGTGAGCCACTGCACCTGGCTAGTTTTTCCATTTTTAGTAGAAATGGGGTCTTTCTCTTGCTTAGGCTGGTCTTGAACTCCTGAGCTCAAGTATTCCACCTGCCTCGGGCTCCCAGAGTGCTAGGATTACAGCTGTGAGCCACTACATCTTGACACATTTTAATGGCAGGGGCAGATAGCAAATGAGTAAATGGAAAAATAAAATACTTAAAGATTGTTATAATTGCCACAAAGTGAATAAGTAGAGTGCTGTGACATGGAGGAAGGAGAATACTACTTCCTGCCTTTCCCTCACAAGTGCTTATAGCTCCTTTTCCCCTCACCCTTACGTGATCAATGGACTTTGTACAGCCATGAGAAATTAGAAATGGTCAGATGCGAACTCTTCATCTTCCTGACATTAAATCTGAAAACACAAATACATTTCTTCCCCTTGTTAGAAATAGAGGATGCATTCCTTTTTCCATGAAAAACCAGTTTTTCCCTTATCTTCTGGACCTCAGCCCTTTTCATTCTGTCAAAGATTACACCTCTTGGATGGCGTGTCTTCTCTGGCATTCTCTCCCTGTACTGCACAGGAACATTCTGATGTCTCCGGATCCAAGACCCCTCTGTTGCCCTCACTTCTCTATTCAGGGGCTGTTACATTTCTGTGCCCCGTTTCGTACCCAACCTTCATGATCACATCTCACACACCCTCCCCACTTCCTTCTCTTCCACTCAGTTCAGGCCTCACCACTTCTCTAAATTAGCTTCTGCCAAGGTTGTGTTTTCTTCCGACCCCATCGAACCTGACCTTGCAGGGCACCGAAGTCATTTTTGCAGCCCTCCCCTCCCCCCGCTTGGATGTGGCGCTGCCACTTTCCCTCCTTTCTCTGTCCTTACTTACCTGCTGCACATCTATTTGATGGTTCTGCCTGCCCTTCCTGGCCTCTAAAAGCCTGTGTGTCTTAAGTCTTGCCCGAGACCTTTCCATCTTTCTCTAAATTATTTTCCTAAAGAATTTTATCTAATTCCATGAATTTTAAAAGATATCTCTATGCTGATGACCCCAAATAGATCTCCTCAGCTCAGAACTGTATTTAAAACTGTAGAATTGCTTGTCATTTACCTTCTTGACAGACTCATAGGCTTCTCAAACTTAACATGTCCAAATGGGACACTTGGCTTCTCTATCACCCACCTTACGGATACAGGCCTTTCCATCTTCTTTAGGACTACAATCCCAAACCTAGAAGTTATCCTTGGTTCTTCTTTTTCTTTCTCTATCCAAAATATGTCTCAAAACTGCCTGCTTCTTTCCATTTGCACTGAGACCTATCAGTCTAGAGGACCATCATTTCTCCACTGAAATCTTACAACAGCCTCTTAATGCATCTCCAAATTTCTGGTGTTGTTACAATTCAACCATTAAAAGGTATCTTAACACCTATTCCCAGTGCTTCTGTGGCACAGTCTGGTAGCGTACGGTATTGGTATCATCACACCTATTCCCAAATATTCTAAATGTCATTCTATTTCCAATTTATGTATTACTTATGTACTATATTTTAATCCCAGAAATAAGATGCTATCATTATATTATTTAGACAGTATCTATGTGAGTTAATTTACATGTTTTTAATTTTCCTTGCTTTCTCTCTCTTTCTCTCTCTCTCTCTCTCTCTTTTTTTTGTATTTCAGATTATCATTCTGTATCTTTCCTCCTTTTTTTTGGAAAAGTATATCCTTTAGAGTAGTTTCTTGGTACTAAGCTCCTTCAATTTTTACCTGTTAATGTTATACTGTCTTATAAGATCATTTTGGTGGGTACATAATTAAAAAAATTCAATATATTTCAGGGGTACAAGTGCAGTTTCGTTACATGGATATATCGTATGGCAGTGAGGTATGGGCTGGATACACAATTAATTGTTGGTTATTTTCTCTCAACAAATTTAAGTTGTAACTCCATTGTTTTCTAGTTTCTGTTTTTGCCATGAAGAAGTCAGCTGTCATTCTAATAGCCAATCTTTTGTAAGTATTTGTCATTATTATCAGGCAGCTTTCAAAATCTTTTCTTTCTCTTTTGTGTTATGCAGCTTACTACTATACTAGGTGTGGGTTGATTTTTATTTATCATATCTAGGATTTCTTTCTTTTTTTGTTTTTTTAAGGTGATGGGGTTACCCTTTATTGCCCAAGCTAGAGTGCATTGGTGTAATCATAGCTCATTGTAGGCTTGAACTCTTGAGCTCAAGCAATACTCTGGTGTTCACCTTCTGAGTAACTAAGACTATAGGAATGCGTCACTCTACAAAGCTAGTTTAAAAAAAGTTTTTTTTGTAGAGATGGAGTCATTCTATGTGGCTCAGGCTGGTCTCAAACTCCTGGCATCAATTGATCTTCCTACTTTAGTCTCCCAAAGTGCTGGGATTATAGGCATGAGCTACTGTACCTGGGCAGTCTGGGATGCTTTACTTTCTGAATTGGGAATTCATACTTTTTATCAGCTCTATAAAATTTGTGGAATCAGTATTTCTTAGTTATTGCCTCTCCATTCTTTTTGTTTTCTCCTCCTGGGATTCTAATTTTATATAGGTTAGACTATCTCATTCTATTTGCAATTGCTTTTTTATATTTTCTTCTTTTTCATTTTGCTTTGCTACAGTCTGACAAATCTTTGGATATATCTTTCACCTCAGTAATTCTCTCCTAAATTGAATCTGAAACTTCTGCTTAATCAGTCCATCAAGTTTTTAAACATTTTTTATTAATTGTTCAATTACCCCCCCAAACTGTTTCTTCTCTAATAGTTTTTAACTGAATGCTTATCTTTGCAATTGCATCTTTTATTTCTTTAAACACTTTATACATAGGTGTTAAAAAATATTCTTTTCTTTTGTTAAAATAAATCATAGCTGCACACATTAATGCAATCATGGGGTACAATGTGCTGGTTTTATATACAATTTGAAATATTTTCATCAAACTGGTTAACATAGCCTTCATGGCATTTTCTTAGTTATTGTGTTAAGACATTTGTATTCTACATTTAATAATTAACCTTGAATCTTGATTTGTCCTTTAAGGCTAAGTGTGTTTCCTGAAGAGAGTATATGGATGGCTTGTGCTTTTTTACCCAATCATTCAGCCTGTGCCTCGTTAGTGGTGAATTCAATTTATTGAAATTATTGATAAGTGTGGTGGAGTTCTATTCATCTTATGTTGTGGAAGTCCGTTGTGTAGTTTTATCATTTGCTTCATTGTGGAAGCTAAGTTTTGAACCATTAGCTTCTAAGTGTTTACTTTGGTGACGGTCCATTGTGGTGGTCAGTGTTGAGAATTGGTCTAAGTACCTTCTGTAGAGCTGGTCTTGTTGGGGAAAATTTATTCAGTGCTTGTATATCCACAAAAGATTTGATTTCTCCACCAATTTTGAAGTTTAGTTTAGCAGGATACAGGATTCTGGGCTGAAAATTGTTTTGCTTAAGAATGCAGAAGTTGGATGACTATGCTTTACTGGCTTAGAGGGTTTCAGTTGAAAAGTCTGCTGTCATCTTAATGTCACTGCCTCTGAGGTCAGTTGGAACTTACTTCTGGCTGCTTGCAGAATTTTTTTCTTTCATCTTGACTTTGGACAGGTTCATTACAATGTGTCTTGGAGAGACTCTGTTTGAGTTGAGATGACCCAGGGTTCATATCCATCTACAAGGATTGTGCTGAGGTCAAACTTCTGCTTGGGAAGTTTTCATTTATGTTAGTCTCCAGTAATGTTTCCATTCCTTTGGGACAATCTTCTTCCCTTTCAGGGATCCCTATTATTCATGTGTTTGAATGCTTCATGTAGTCCTATAGTTCTCTAAATGCCTTTCTTCTTTCTCTCTCTTCTTTTTTACCTGTCAACTACCTGGGTTAACTTGAAAACTTTATGCTTTAACTCTGATGATCTTTCTTCTCCATGGTCTAACCTATTTTTGATACTTTTTACTGCATCTTTACATGCCCTGATTGTCTCCCACATTTTCTTAAACTCCACCATATTCTTTCTATATTCTACATATCTCTCATCTGACTTTTGGTTCTCCCTTTCCATTTTCTCGTCTATTCCTTTTATCATCTTTATCATCCATATTTTAAATTCCCTTTCTGTCAAGTCCACTAATTCTTTATAGGAGGAATCTTCTGTGTAGCTGCCTCATGGGCCCTTGGGGGAGTTCCTTTGTTTTGGTTTTTCATGTTGCCTGAATTTTTCTGTTGGTTTTTCCTCATGTGTTATTTCTTCTTGTTTGCCTCCTTGTACTTTTTTTTGTACCTTTTCACTGCTTCTTTGCTTCAAACAGAAGTACTGTTCTTGATGACAGTATGTTGCAATATGTTGCCAGTACACCAGGTGGTGCTGTGGCTTTTTTAGGAGACAGCACAGCTAGAGACCTCTATGTTCCTTGTTCCAAACCTAGTTGTCTTTGGTTATTGACTCATTGTTTCCTCAGGATTCAGATCCTGCCAGGTTGTGATTTTAAAGCTCACAGGAATCCTTCAGGGGCAGGTCTGACAGTACCCCCTAACTCCAGTTGCTGTGGGGTGCAGCAGTCCCTCAACCTGTCCCAAGAATGGAGTTCTGATCCCAGCAGGCAGAATTAAGATGGCTGTGCTTTAGGCCCCTGCTAAGTAAGACCTTCTTGTGGCCTTGGAAAGTACAATTCTCTATATAATCTAAATATTCTCCACCTCCTACACCTCCTTATTATTAACATGTCACATTAGTGTGAAACATTTGTTGGAGTTCATAAGCCAAAATTGCTAAATCATTATTAACTAATCCATAGTTTACATTAGGGTTTACTCTTTGTGTTGTGTATTCTCTGTGTGTTGACAAATGTACAATAACACATATCTACCATTACAATGTAATGCAGAATAGTTTCACTGTCCTAATCATCCCCAATACTGTCCCTGTTCCACCTATTATATTTCACTTCCTTCCCCACTGGCAATCGTGAACCTTTTCAACTGTCGCAATAGCTTTTCCTTTTTCAAAACGTTCAATAGTTACGATGATATACACAGCCTTTCAGATTGGCTTAGCAATAAGTATTCCTTCACTTAGCAATAAGCCTTCCATTTTGTGTGTGTGTGTGACTTGAAAAGTCAATAATCACTGAAAAATATTCCCATCGTATGGCTTCATCCATTCACCTATTGAAGAACATCTTGATAGTTTCCTGTTTTTGGCATTTACGATTAAAGCTCCTAAACACATTGCTGTCGAGGATAATGTGTGGACATACATTTTCAGCACATTTGTTTAAATACCAAAGAGTGCAACTGCTGCATCATATAATCAGACTCTGATAAGACTAAGTTTAGCTTTATAAGAAACCATCCAATTGTCTTCCAAAGTGACTTTCTCATTATACATTCCTGCTAGCAATGTTTCTCCACTTTGTCATCCACACTTGGCATTGTCTCTGTTTGGGATTTTAACGGCTCTAAAATCTAAGGAGTAGTATTCCTTAGTTGTAAAATTTGCAATTCCCTAATGACATGTGATGCTAAACATCTTTCTCTAATGACATATGATGTTGGGCATCTTTTTCTATGTTTATTTGCCATCTCTGTATTTTATCTAGTGAGGTGACTCTTCACATCTTTCTTCCATTTTTAATTGTGTTTTTCTTTCTTAATGTTAAGTTTTAGGAGATCTTTGTATATGTTGGTTATCTGTCCTATGTTAAATATATGTTTTAAAAAGATTTTCTTCCAGGTTTTTTATTATCTCAATTAAATGATGTATTTTACTTAAATTTAATAATAGAAAACATTTTTTTTTCTTTTAAGGTAACATACTCATTTACTCATTTCCATGATTCCTAATCTTTTATACATTAGATACAGCTAGCTTAAATAAGCTATTTTAAGCTAAGTTTGTTTTAGAAAGCCAAAATAATTCTTATTTTAGCATATATGCAATATAACGAGCCATCTCATTTAATGGTATTATGTACAAATCAGAACAGTTCTGAATGTCATTTCAAAAAATGTATATATACAAATAGTCATAAATCCATATATCACATCAGACCGTTTAGATTTCTTCTATAGTCTAGGTCATGAGTCATAGTTTAGGAATATTTTTCTAACATTAGGTTCTTTTATAATCACTGAATATCAGAAAATGAAAATGCCTGTCACACATATGGGACTTTGGTGTCTTTAAGAAGAAACAATTGGATAACTTTTTCTACATTGCTTGTTTTGATAACATGTAGACAAGTTCCTATTTTTTATCTGAGGATTTCAAATCAATCAAAATTATTTTTCTATAGACAGGTCTACCCTTTTAGTTATTCATTTTCTGCTTGAGCATTTTAATTTCATATTGGTATGTCATAGTGACATCTGATATAATAGAAATGAGGTCATCAGCACTCAAATTGCTTTTATGTAAAGTAGAAGTGCAGTAAAAGATGAAAAGTTTTTCATTTATAATAGAAAAAGTTCAATTGATTTAATTACCAATTCTGAGTAAAAATATGCATTTTCACTGAAAATATGCTTTAAGGATCTTACTTATAATTCAATGTTGATCAATAAGAAACAATAACGAAAAATAATGAAAATGAGCATTTATGTGTATAGCCTACTTTAGAAACTGCCTATCATAGTCCAGCTAGTGTAGTAGAACACTTTCTTTTTTAAAAATTTTTATGGAAATATTTTCGATATATAATAAATACAACAATGGTATGATTTAACTTTATGTATACAAGAGATATCAATTCATAGCGATAGTTCCTCTATGGCCCCCCAAAACCAACCTCCATTCCCCATACCAATCACTTCCTATGATTTCCATTTTAGGACTACATTATTCTGAAGAAAATTTGAGATGTCACATAATTTCTTCTACATATTTCAGAATATATATTAAAGAAAATATAATATGCTTTTTAACCAGTATACAATGATTTCAAATTCAATGTTCTTATTTACCTGAATGTTATGTAAATTTTTTCCAGTTTTATGTATATTTTTTCCTTTTGTAAATCATGAACATATAGTTTCTTACTTTCTGAAATCTTCCAGCTTTCGTCTGAACTTTGACGTTTCACTATATCTGTTGCCCCTATTTTCTCGGTTTGTGCTCCCCTTTCAGTAGTTTCTCCTCAGGGCAAGTTTCTATCCTTCTATGATACTCAGGCTTGCTAATTAGATTCCGAAGGTGGGATTTCGTTGCATTAAATCTGTAGATTGCTTTGGGTAGTATAATCATTTTAACAATGTTGATTCTTCCCAGCCATGAGCATGGTGTGTTTTGCCATTTGTTGACATCTTCAGCTATTTCTTTTCTCAGAGTTTCATAGTTCTGTTTATA
>CAUYRH010049445.1:0-44431 GCA_963574655.1 Perodicticus potto | reverse complement strand
TAGTCCCAGCTACTTGGGAGGCGGAGGCAGGAGACTCGCTTAAGCCCAGGAATTGGAGGTTGCTGTGAGCTGGGATGCCACTGCACTCTATCCAGGGTGACAGCTTGAGGCTCTGTCTCAATAAAAAAAAAAAAAAAAAGATTATGTCTACTAGAGAATTTAAATTTGTACTTTAAAATAATCTCTAAATCCTATTACTAGGTATCAATCCAAAAGGAAAAAAAATCATTTTATTATAAGAAAATGTGTACTAGATTGTTTATCACAGCTCAATTTACAATTGCCAAGATGTGGAAACAACCTAAGTACCCATCAGCCCAGGAATGTTTTAATAAATTGTGATATACGTATACCATGGAATACTACTAAGTCATAAAAAGATGGAGATTTTTTTCTTTTGTATTAACTTGGATGGAGTTGAAACACATTCTTCTTAGTAAAGTATCACAAGGATGGAAAGCAAGTATCTAATGTACTCAATACTATTGTGAAGTCAGTAGATGAACTAATATATGCCCACGCAAGAGGAAAACTCAGTTCGATTTAAGTAGAGAGAAGGGAGGACAAGAAAAAGTGGAGAGGGAAAAGGGGGGAAATTGGTGTGCTCCCACCTAATGGGCACATTGAAAGGGTATATGCCACACCTCCTGGAAGTAGGACAGAACTACATCAGCGTCTTTACCTAATACATGCAAACATTGTAACGTAATTGTTTGTACCCTCATGTCAATCTTCCCTCAAAGAAAGAAAATAAAAAAGAAAAATCTTCCCTCAAAGAAAGCTCCAGGCTAAGATGATATCACTAAGGAATTTTACAAAGTTTTAAGGAAGACACAATACTAAATGTACACATACACAGAAAATTGAAGATTACCAATTTATTCTGAGAGCAGCATTACCCAGATACCCAATTCAGAAAAATATGTGGAAGACAAAAGATTATAGATCAATAACCCTCATGAACATAGATATAAAGATAATTAACATTTTCCAAATAGGATGCAGTAATGCTTTTAAAAAGAATAATGCAACTTGACCAATGGGTATGATCCTGGGAATGCAGATTTCATTTAACATTTGAAAATCAATCTTTGTAATTCATCATATTACTAAACTAAAAAATTCCAAAAGAAAAAAAAACATATGCTTATTTGATAGCTACTGGAAGAGCCATGCAAAATTGAATATTAATTCCTGATGATAATTCTCTGCAAACTAGAAATTAAAGGGATATTTCTCAACCTGGTAAAGAGATCTATGAAAAACCTATAGTTAACATCATCCTTAACACTAAGAGTCTCAAAGTGTTCCCCCGAAGATCAAGCAAAGATATTGTCTTTTACCATTTCTACTTAATGTTGCACTAGAGGTTATAGCCAATGCTATAAGGCAAGATAACATAAAAGACATCAAAATTTAAATGGAAGAAGAACAAAATTCAGTTTTATTTCTATATACTAGCAATGAACAAGTGAACATTGAAATGAAAATAATATCATTTAAAAGAACATAAAAATGAAAAAAATATTTAGAGCTAAATTTAACAAAAGATATGCAAGACTTGCATGCTGAAAACCACCAAACATTGTTGATATAAATTTAAAATATCTATACAAATTGAGAAAATGAAGAATCATGTTCTTGGTTGGAGAAATTCAATATTCTTAAGATGCTATTTTCCTTAAATTGATCTAAAGATTCTGCTCAATCCCAATCAAAATACCAGTAGGCATTTTGGTAGAAGTTAACAAGTTAATTTGTAAATTTATATGGAAGCACAAATAACCTAGAATGGCCAAAATATGGATCAAACTTTGAGGACTTACAATATTTATTTTCAGGGTTTATTGCAGCAATCAAACAATGTGATATTGCCAAAAGGACAGAGAAATATATTGTCAGAACAGAATAAAGAATTCAGAAACAAGCTCAAATGTACATGATCAAGTGATTTTCAACAAAGACAATTCAATAGAGAAAGGATAATAATTCCAGCAAATGATGCTAGAACAATTGAACAATCACATGTAAACATTTTTATTTTTACATTGCAACATGTAAAAATTAACTCGAAATGGACCCTAAACCTAAGTGTAAAACCTAAAAATTATAAAATAACAAAAATATGGAAGAAATTCATTATGATCTTGGATTGGATGACAATTAAACACAACATTACCAAATAATACAAAAAAGAAAAAATGATATATTGGAATTTTTTTCATTCTTTTTTTTAATTTTTACTTTTTATTAAATCATAGCTGTGTACATTAGTGTAATCATGGGTTAAAGTGTGCGGGCTTCATATACAATCTGAAATATTTTCATCCAACTGTTTGGCATAACCTTCATGGGATTTTCTTGTTTATTGTGTGAAAACATTTGTGTTCTGCATTTAGTAGGTTTCACCTGTCCCTTCTAAGATGCACCATAAGTGTGATCCCACTATTTACCCTCTCTCCACCCACCCTCCTCCTTCCCTTCCCTCCCTTATCCCTTTTCCCGACTTCTTGTGCTATAAGTGGGTTATAGCCTTCATATGAAGGCTATAAATTAGCTTCATAGTAGGGTTCTATACATTGGATACTTTTTCTTCCATTCTTGAGATACTTTGCTAAGAAGAATGTGTTCCAGCTCCATCCATGTAAATATGAAAGAGGTAAAGTCACCATCTTTCTTTAAGAAAGAGGCTGCATAATATTCCATGGTATACATGTACCACAATTTATTAATCCATTTGTGGATCAATGGGTACTTTGGGCTTCTTCCATGACTTAGCAATTATGAATTAGGCTGCAATAAATATTCTGGTACAAGTGTCTTTGTTATAATGTGATTTTTGGTCTTCTGGGTATATACCTAGTAAAGGAATTAAAGGACCGAATGGCAGGTCTATTTTTAGATCTCTAAGTACTCTCCAAACATCCTTCCAAAAGGAATGTATTAGTGTGGATTCCCACCAGCAGTGTAGAAGTGTTCTCTTTTCTCCACATCCATGCCAGCATCTCTGGTTTGGGTTTATGTTATGTGGGCTAATCTTACTGGAGTTAGGTGATATCTCAAAGTAGTTTTGATTTACATTTCTCTGATGATTAAGGATGGTGAGCCTTTTTTCATGTGTCTATAGGCTGTGCATCTGTCTTCTTTAGAGAAGTTTCTCTTCAAGTCCTTTATCCCTCCTGAGATGGGATCACTTGTTCTTTTCTTGCTAATACATTTGAGTTCTCTGTGGATTCTGGTAATTAAACCTTTGTTGGAGGCATAACCTGTAAATATTTTCTCTCATTCTGAGGGCTGTCTGCTTGCTATACTTACTATGTTCTTGGCTGTATGGAAGCTTTCTAGTCTGATCAGGTCCCAGTAGTGTATTTTTGATACAGCTTCAATTGCCTGGGGAATCCTCCTCATAAAATATTCACCCAAGCCAATTCCTTCAAGAGTTTTCTGTGCACTTTCCTCTAGAATTTTTATAGTTTCATATTTTAAGTTTAAATCTTTAATCCAGTAAGAGTCTATCTTAGTTATTGGTGAGAGATGTGGGTCCAGTTATTTAATTCCAAGTTTTTGTATGAGTATGCAGATTCCTTTTGTTGTTTCAGTTCAACTTTTATTCCATGATGGTCAGAGAGGATGCAAGGAATAATTTCTATTTTTTAAAATTTTCCGACGTTACACTTGTGACCTAAGATGTGATTGATTTTGGAGTATGTTCCATGGGCTGATGAGAAGAATGTGTATTCTTCTCATGGGATGTCAGTAAAGTATTTAATTTCTCCATCATAAATGAAACTCAGTTTAGTTGCATACAGGATCCTGGGTTGAAAGTTCTTTTGTTTTAGGAGATTAATAGTCGATGACCATACTCTTCTAGCTTGAAAGGTTTCAGTAGAGAGCTCTGCAGTTATTCTAATGTTCTTCTCTTTGTAGGTAATGGTTTTCTTACGTTGGTCTGCTTTCAGAAGTTTTTCCTTTCTATTAACTTTAGTGAAATTGATTATGATGTGTCTGGGTGATGTTTTATTTGGGTTGAGTCATGCTGGAGTTCTTAAACTGTTGCTGTCTAAATTCAGAAACTCTTGCCATGTCTGGAAAGTTCTCTTTCATGATCTTGTGAAGAAGAGACTCTGTGTCTTGTGAAGCTGCTTCATCACTTTTGGGGATCCCTATGAGGCTAATATTGGTTTTCTTTAAATTATCTCAGTGCTCTCTGAGAGAGTGATCTGTTTTTTCCTTCCATTTCTCTTCCTCTTTGGAGGCTTGGGAGCGATTGAAAGCTTTGTCTTCAATGTCAGAAATCCTTTCTTCTGCTTGCTCCATTCTGTTGCTGAGGGATTCTACTATATTTCTCAGATCTTTGAGGGCTGCAACTTCTTGTCTCAATGTGTCAAAATCTTTGGTAATTTTGTCTTTGAATTCGTTGAATTCTTGAGACATCTTCTGGGTTATCTTTTGGATTACTGTTTGAAATTCCAATTCCATCTTTTCTTCCATTCCACTGATTTTATTTGCTATCCAGATTCTAAATTCAATTTCTGACATCTCAGCCATTTGCCTATGCAAGGGATCTTGTACTGTGTCTACCTTGTCCTTCCTTGGGGGAGTTGATCTACTCTGATTATTCATATTGCTAGAGTTTTTCCGTTGATTCCACCCCATGATAGTTTTTCACCATTGCCTCTGGCCATCCTCAGAGTTGGGAAGGTGTCTCTCCAAGATTAGACCCTGGCAGGATCACTCTATTGTTGTTGGAACTTTGTAGGGATTGACCCTGTTGTAGCTCCTCTGGGACTGCCCCAGCCAGGGAGTTCTGGCTGCAGGAGCAGCTCTGGAGTGTGGCACCTCCAGATCCAGCAGCAGGGCAGGGGATGATGCACATGGTTCTGGGAGTGCCAGGTGCCCAGTGACTTTGGCAAAGAGAGCCCATGGCTTTAGCAGTCTCTGGCTGGGAGGAGGGCTCCACGCAGAGGCAGGGAGGGCTCTGGAGGGAGGGCTCTGGAGGGAAGGCCCTGTTCTCATGGCTTCTGGAGTCCCTGGCAGAAGGTAGGCCTCAGGAGGTCCAGCAGGCTCGGGGCTCAGTGATGCGCTGCTGCCAGGGGAGTTCTGGCTGGGAAGGCAGACCTGCAGAGGTCCTGTAGGTGCCAGACACAGGCCTGTGTGGTCCTGGGGGTGTCCCTGGCTGGGGTGGACCTGTGAAGGCCTGGTGGTCACCAGTGGAGTCTCTGGCAGAATGTAGACCTGTGGAGGCCCAGCAAGCATGGGGCTCAGGGCTGCCTGGTCTCAGGGGGAATTCCTGGCTGGAGGGCCTGCAGAGGCCCTGCGGGTGCCTGGCGCAGACCCACGCGGTCGCCGGGGGAGACCCTGGCCCGGGGCAGGCCTGAGGAGGCCTGGTGGTCACCGGCGGAGTCTCTGGTGGAAGGCAGACCTGCCAAGGCCCTGCAGGCTTGGGGTGTGGGGCTGCTCAGTGGTTGGGAGAGTTCCTGGTGGGGGCAGGCCTGTGGAGGCCCTGAGGGTGCCAGAAGCAGGCCTGCGCTGTTGCCAGGGGAGACACTGGCCAGCGGTGGACCTGCAGAGTCCCTGTCAGACGGTGGACCTGTGGAGGCCCAGAAAGCACGGGATGCAGGTCTGCTCAGTCACAGGGGGAGTTCCTGGCCGGGGCAGACCTGCAGAGGCCCTGCAAGTGCCCTGCAGTCACCCATGGTGTCCCTGGCAGAAGACGGGCCTGCAGAGGCCCGGCAGGCTCAAGGCATGGGGCACGAGGCCATATGGTTGCCAGCAGAGTCCCTGGCCGGAGGGAGGGAAGCTCGCTGCAGCCCCCCCAGAATCTTTTGCCAGTGGGGCACTTATTCCAGCAGGCTGGGTGTGGGAGGCACTGCTCAAGAACCTCCTCCCTCAGTCTCAGCAGTGGTTAGGCTTCTTGTTGTCAGGTAAGAGGGGAAGGGTGTACTATAAGTTCAAAATCGTGGGGAAAACTTTACTTCAGTTTTTCTGCCTAGCAAGAGAGTGTTCAGAGTCACATCAGGGTTGCTCTGGGAGAAGCAGACCCCATTTCCCATAGTACTCTTCTATGGGGTGAGACAAGAGGTCCATAGTTCACAGCTTGTCTGTAGAAAACCCACAGAAGCAAGCGAAGAGAAAAAAGAAAGGAAACAGAAAAGTTTTCCTATTTTTAATAGAGACAGGTTCTGCTCTTGATCTCAAGCAATCCACCCATCGCAGCCTCCCAGAATGCTAGGATTCAGGCATGAGCCAGTGTACCTGGCCTAAGCATTTTTTCACATTTATTGGCCATTTATCTATCTTCTTTTGAAAATCTTCTGTTCATGTCTTTTGGCCACTTTTTAATTATTTTTCTTGCTGATTTGATTGAATTCTCTATAGATTCCAAATATTAGTTCTTTATTGGATGTGAAATTTCTGAATATTTTCTTCCATTCTGTAGGTTGTCTACTTGTTTTGTTGATTATTTCTTAAGCTATACAGAAGCCTTTTAGTTTAAACAAATCCTATTTATTTATTTTTGTTGTTGATGTGATTCCCATTGGGGTCTTATAAATTCTTTGTGTAGGACGCTATCTAGAAGAGTTTTTCCTACATTTTCCTCTAGAATTCATCTGGTTTCATGATTTATATGTAAATCTTTTATTCATGTTGAGTTAATACTTTTGATTGATATAAATAGAAGCACTGTTTCATTTTTCTTCATGTGGCTATCCAGTTTCCCCAGAATGTTTTATTGAATAGTATTTCATTTCACCAGTATGTGTTTTTGTCTGCTTTGTCAAAGGACAGTTGTCTATAGGTAGATGGTTTTATGTCTGGCTTCTCTATTCTATTCCTTCAGTCTATGTCTCCATTTTTGTTCCAATATCATGCTGTTTTGGTTACTATAACTTTATAGTATGCTTGGAAGTCTGGTAATGGGATGCTTTCAGATTTCTTCTTTTTGCTTAAGTTTGCTTTGCCTATTTGGGCTCTTTTCTGGCTCCAAATGAACTTAGAGTTATCATTTCTAGATTGATGAGATATGATTTTGGCATTTTAATGGACATTGTATTGAATCTGTAAATCACTTTTAGCAGTATGGACATTGTATCAACATTGATTCTTCAAGATATTTTTTCCATTTATTTCTTTCCTCAGTGTTTCTTTTCTGCACATTCTTTCCTCAGTGTTTCATAATTCTGCTTATATGAATCTTTCACCTCGTTTGTTAAGTATATTAGTACTTGTTTTATTTTATTTTTAGCTATTGTGAATGGTATTTAGACTTTGATTTCACTCTCAGCTTGACTGCATTGATATATAGAAATGATACTTATTTATAAACATTGATTTTGTAATCTGACACTTTGCTGAATTTATCAATTCCAAGAGTCTTTTGTTGGAGTCTTTGGGTTTTTTTTAAATACAAAATCATATTGTAGTTATTTGGTTTTGAACTTAATGGTGGTAGGACACACTCCTTATAAGTTCTGTTTTTCAAACTCTCATTTTTTAATTTTACCAACCACTACTATGACTACCATTACTTACTGATACACAAAAAATAGGGTAAAAAATTATCTTACTCTTTTAAATTAATCTTTTAAAATGTATATATAGCTCATACTAATATCAATGTTTAATATTGTATGTGTTTGGGGATTTATTCAGAATCTTGGTGGTGTTTTTGTGACTAGACATATGCCATAAGATCTTAACTCTTGCTTATGTCAAGTAGCTTATGATAAAATTATTATTTTATACATTGTTTCTCTTAAAGTCACACTTGCTAAGAACCTATTGATGTCAATGACATTAAGTAAGGACGTACTGGATTCATCTTTATTTAATTTTACACTGTCTATTCATCCAACATATATTGAGTATCTGTCATGTCAGAAAGTATGCTAGGCTCTATGGAAGATACATAAATAAATAAAAATAGATCTTTCTTTCAGAAAATTTACAGTCTAGTTGGGCCCTTAACAAATATTTCACATACCTACAAGAGAATGCAAAGTGTCAAACTACTTTCAGAAAGCTATCCTAGTGATAAAATAGACACACTGAGTGTTCCTTATATATCAACCAGCAAATAGTTCTGAGTCCCAATACATATTTAGTAGTTTTTCATTCAATCTACTATTGTATTTAAAATTGATGATATTCTACTGACTTCAAGGAGGTGAAGATAAAAATCCTTGAAGATATACATAGGACATCTTGGCAATAACCCATAGAAAATTGGCTGGAGAATTTTGTTTCAGTCCTAGAGAAAATAAAATATCTTATTTATCTTGTTTTCCTTTTATGCTTGATATATTGTGGCTACTTAAAGATGTGTTTGTTGAAATGGCTTAGTTTGCATACTTAATGAGATCAATGTAGAATTCTATTGCAAATAATTTAAACGTGATTCAAATTGCTTTGAATCAGTGACTTTGTCAATTTTTTTTTAAACACAAGCCTTAACATTCAAGTCTTCATTTATTTAATCATTTAATTATTTTTAAATAATTTATCACATATTTATGTGTTTATGCAGTCAATACATATTAAAATACATGGTGATTAAATTAGCTCTTTCTTCTCTGAACCTTTAACTAGCTTTCTTTTTTCATGGATTGTTTTTATTTCATAAATAAATTTTAAGCTCCTTTAGGGCAGGGTTATAGGCTCTCTCTTGTACAGGGCTGAGTAGACTGGTTGTGCATGAGGAAGCACTGTGGTAGGGGATGACCTAAACTTGGAATAGCTCTCCTTTTAGGTTGGAGCACTTAGAAGCTCTGGTGTGTATGTTGAAGTTTCCAGCATTTAGAACATTAGGAAACTTATAATACAGGTCTTCAGAAGCCCAAAGATTAAACAAACACCAGCTTCACAAGGCTGTGCTTCTCTTGCAGAAGAGAGATGTAATGCAAATAAAAGCCTTGAAGGTGAAAATGAAACTTTGGAACAGAAAAAGAACCCAGAATAATTCAAAGCTGATTAAGGGACTGGAGAGGGAGAAGAGAAACAAAGGATGTAAGGCACCAAGAAAGCAGAAAGGCTACAAAGGGATCAAAGAGAACATTTTGAAAACATGAGTCCTTTGCTTCCTGATTTATTGGGGGCCAGGGCCAGAGCATTCAGCCCAATTTAACAAGCATGTATTAATGTGGAGTGGAACTAGGAAATGTAGATGGGAGAAGAGGATGGAAGGGGAGTGGGTTCGGGTTTTATGAATGGGAGATTTGGGAAAGAAAAATGAATTACTTGCCTATATTGTGCCAATTTTTAAATATATTTAATACTAATCAATATTTACCAAAAAAAAGCCTCTCAGGCAAGGAACATTATAATATTTTCATTTGATAGATTAGGAAACCAAGACATGGCGGCTAACTAACTTCTCCCATCAACCTATTAGTAGATACCTGAACCTATTTTTAAATGTTACTATGTCTGATTCCAAACATCTACATTCTATCTTCAACCTCATTTTATCCTTATGCTTCATTCAGTGAAGTTTGAGTAGAATCTGAGGATGAGAACACAGCAAAGTATACACAGCAAAGTATACTTACATTGCAAAGTGTTCTGAAATACTAAGGGAAAAAGGCATGTATACCATGAGCCATGTCTCATGATAGATGGTGATTTCAACCAGTGTGCCATGGCACACCAGTGTGTCATGAGAGGATCTTAGGTGTGCCCTAAAAAGTTTTAAAGATCATTAATTAAATTATTTTTGAAAGAAGCTCAAAACACAGTAAGCGAATTCCTTTTTTACTTTTTTAAATCAACATAATTTAAGTGTGACTCAGAAGTTTGACTATAGTTTTACATGTGCTACAAGATAAAAAAGATTTAAAAACATTGCATGAAAGAATGAAATATATGGTTGGCTAAATATAAACAATGTGTTGAGGATGACAGATCAGAGACCATTTCATTGACTATTTTAAAGGGAAAGGAAGTGCTCTCTAGGAATGTAATGTTACTGGTTCTGCATGAAAAGATCATGGATCAAGTTTAATAGGCTAAAAATTAAGGGAAAGCCATTTGTATAAAGAATGAAAAAGGGTTATCATGCCCAGACATGGAAATATGATTAGAAAAAATTGTTTGCATAAGATTATGGAACCCCAGTAATACAAGCCTATACAAGAAGTTTGGACTCAATGTTGTCTGTAATGTGGGTCACCAGAAGATATTTGAAGAGAGAGATATGGTTTGTTGCACTTACATCTAGGCAAAAGTATGGAAGTATAGCCTAAAAGTAGTCATAGTTTACTTTTGGGTAGGTTCTATGGGGGGAGGGTCAGGGAACTACAGGAATACCTTATTCTTCAAATGACCATTTTTTTCTTTACCTTTACTTGTATGGCCTAGCATTTTCTTTCTTTGTATCCAAAATTTGTAAGTAATGTAAGAATATAAACTAGAAGTTTCACATTTATTTTTACTGATGTATCACATACCTAGAAGAAATGTCACAAATTTGTATATCTTTTCTACTTGACCTAGAAAGACCAGTATTTGAGTAATTATTAAGAACTAAAACAATACCTGGTGATGTGCAAAAATGTGAAGAAAGCCTAGCTTCGATGACTTGGGTTCAGAATCATAACTCTAGTCCTCAGAAACCCTATATGACTCAATGTGGGGGACCTCAGTCCTACAAAAACAAGCATTTGAGGTATGTTGTACATTATGAAAATAATTTACAAAATGCATATCTTGGAGGGAGACTCTAGAACCTAGGACACTGTTTAATGTAGGATCCAGAGCTTGACTTTTCTCACTGGGGATGATTAAGCCACGGGATTATTTCCCTTCTCAAGGGGTAAGGGTGGTTACAAAGAATGAGGTAAGGTTTATACTGTCAGCAAAGCATAATGGCTCTAGTTTTATAGGGTCAGATGACCGGAGGCTCAAAAAATTAGGCAAATGCATGCAACATAAAGAGACATCAAAGATTCTTATGAGATGATAATGTTGGGAAATTGAAAGCAGAAATATAAAAAAATGAGGAGAAATCCTGAGCAAACTCTTCCCATACTCCCCCCCCGCCAAGGGCAGATAAAACTACTGGTCTTAAGAAGAAATATCTGAGGAAGCCAAGGATCCTTCTGAGTACTAAAATTCGAGAAAAGGTAATGAGTGTTGTCTTTCTTTTGATTTTTTTATAATTGTTGGGGATTCATTGAGGATACAAAGAAATAGGATACACTGATTGCATTTGTTAGGTAAATTTGCTGTTATAATTGTTTCCCATCCTGAAAAGGTGTGTCAGACACTGTGACCTCTTACTCCCTTCCTCCTTCCTTCTCCCCACTACCCCATTTACCCACCTCCCACTATATACTGGGTCATCAATTGTCTTAATATCAGAATTGAGTACATTGGATTCTTGCTTCTCCATTCTTGTGATGCCTTACTAAGAAGAATGTTGTTCAACCTCCATCCAGGTTAATACAAAAGATGCAAAGTCTCCATCTCTTTTAATGACTGAATAGTATTCCATGGTATACGTATACCACAACTTGTTAATCCATTCCTGGATTGGTGGGCATTTAGGTTGTTTCCACATTTTGGTGATTATAAATTGAGCTATGATAAATAGTTTAGTGCAAATATCCTTATTATAAAATGATTTTTTTTCTTCTGGAAAGATTCCCCATAATGGGACTGCAGGATCAAATGGGAGGTCTAATTTGACTTCTTTGAGGATTCTCCATACTTCCTTCCAAAAAGGTTGTATTAATTTGCAGACCCACAGTGCAAAAGTGTTTCCTTCTCTCCACATCTGTGCCAGCATCTGCAGCTTTGAGATTTTGTGAGGTGGGCCATTCTCACTGGGGTTAGGTGATATCTCAGGATGGTTTTGATTTGCATTTCTCTGATGATTAGAGATGATGAGCATTTTTTCATATGCTTTTTGTCCATTTGTCTGCCTTCTTTACAGAAGGTCATTTCATCTATCTTGCCCATTGATATATGGGATTGTTGGCTCATTCTTGCTTGACTAATTTGAATTCTCTGTGGATTCTAATTATCAAGCTTTTGTCCAATTGATAACATGAAAATATCTAGGCTCGGCACCCACGTATAAAGGTTAGGGCTCCGGCCACAGGCACTGGGGCTGGTGGATTCAAACCCAGCCCAGGCCTGCTAAAAAAAAAAAAAAAAGAAAGAAAAGAAAAGAAAAATAGCCAGGCATTGTGTTGGGTGCCTGTAATCCCAGCTACACAGGAGACTGAGGCAAGAGAATTGCTTGAGCCCAAGAGTTTGAGGTTGCTGTGAGCTATGATGCCACAGCACTCTACTGAGAGTGATATGGGACTCTGTCCCCCCCAAAAAGAAAAATATGTTTTCCATTCTGATGATTGTCTATTTGCTATCGCTGTGGACTTCTTAGCTGTACAGAACCTATTCAGTTTAATTAAGTCTCATTTGTTTATTTTTGTTATTGCAATTGCCACAGAAGTCTTCTTCATAACATCTTTCCACAGGCTGATGACTTCAATGTTTTCCCCATTTCTTCAAGGATTTTTATTGTTTAATGCCTTAAATTTAGAACTTTTATCCAGCTTGAATCAATTTTTTGTGAGTGAAGAAAGGTGTGGGTCCAGTTTCAGTCTTTTACATGTGGTTATCCAGTTCTCCCAGCACCATTTATTGAATAGGGGTTCTTTCCCACAGTGTATGTTATTGTTTGGTTTATCAAAGATTAGGTGGCTATAAGATGTTAGTTTCATCTCATGTTTTTCTATTTGGTTCCAGATGTCTATGTCTCTGTTTTGGGCTGATTTAACATATACAAGACCATGAACGTACTTCACCATATCAACAGAAGCAAAAATAAAGACCATATGATCCTCTCAATCGATGCACAAAAAGCATTTAATAAAATTCAGCATCCTTTTCTAATTACAACACTGAAGAATATAGGCATAGGTGGCACATTTTTGAATCTGATAAAAGCAATCTACAAGAAATGCACAGGTAATATTTACTGAATGGAGTAAAACTGAAAGCTTTTCTACATAGAACTGTAACTAGGCAAGGTAGTCCTCTATTACCACTACTATCCACCATAGTGCTGGAAGTTCTAGCCAATACAATCAGGCAAGAGAAGGAAATAAAGGGCATCTAAATGGGGGCAAAGGAGAACAAACTCTCACTCTTTGCTGATGAAATGATCTCATACTTAGATAACCACAAAGACTCAACCACAAGACTCCTAGAAGTGATGAAAAAAAAAATACAGCAATTTTTCAGGATAGAAAATCAATATCCACAAATCAGTAGCCTTTGTATATGCCAATAATAGCCAAAAAGAGAGGCTAATCAAGAACACAGGACTTCCTTCACAGTAGCTTCAAATAAAATGAAATACCTGGGAATATACCTAACAAAAGAGGTGAAAGACATCATCAAAAGCTGCTTAAATTTTCAATTTATTGCCTTTGGCATTTGGACACAGGACTGCCACCTCAACTCTTGCAGAATTTCCATACTGCTCTTATTCCCAACAAATTTCAGATCTGCCAACCTCCCAAAACACATGAGACAATTTCTTGAAAACAATGCCTTATCCCCACCTTTTCCTCTCAATGTGAGACAGTTTGAGGCAGAGGATCCAGCTAAGTTATACCTATATTTCTGACCCCTATAAATAATAAGACAATAAATACAAGTTTATGAGTTGTTTTAGTCTCCACATTTATACTAATTTGTTATATAGCAGCTGTCCAATGAGAAATATTAATTAACTTGGTTCATATTACATATCCCATGACCAATAGGGAGTCTTGTATCCTGCCTAGGCTTCTTACAACTTATTGGTAGTGGCAAATTTATGTTCTCTTAGTAGTATTAGCTCTGAGTTCTAGCTTCTTACTCCTCTCGTTTTCATCTTAGCTCCCTTGTATTTATTTATCAGTCTCTTCCAAACTAAATAAATATGCATCTTTACTAGAGATTTTGGGGAGTTGAAGGTTTATATGAAAATGATTACAAATATAAATTTAGTAATTAGAAATCTTTATTTTTCTTTTATAAAAGTGTTTTTATTTTGCTCTGCCATCTTGAATTTCTTATTGGTCACTTCTCTCTGTGGGATCCAATTTCCTGTGAGGTTATTTAGAGTCTCTATTTCCCTTTCTGTCAACTTCAACACCGACTTCTTGTTAATTTATCTTGTACAAGTCAATTCTAACAGAAACACATCTTCACATGAAGTCATGGGAACCAAACAACATTTTGCTAAATAATAGCTGAGTCAAGGAGGAAATTAAAAAGGAAATTATTAGATTCCTTAACAAAATGACAATGAAGCTACAAGCTGTCAAAACGTGTAGGATATTGCAAAAGCAGTCCTAAGAGGGAGATTCATTGCATTAAACCTCCATATCCAAAAATATTAAAGAATGCAAATCAACAATATAATGAATCATCTCAAGTAACTGAAAAAGGAAGAGCAATCCGATCTCAAATCCAGCAGAATAAAAGAAATAACTAAAATTAGATCAGAATTAAATAAAATCAAGAACAAAAGAATCATCCAGAAGATTAATCAAAATTTTATTCTTTGAAAAGATAAACAAATTTGGTAAACCTTTGGCCAGATTAAGTAGAAACAGAAAAGTAAGATTTCTAATAATCTCAATGAGAAACAAAAAAGGGAAAATAACAACTCTGTTTAACAAGTGAAAGATTGAATGTCCAAAGAAAGAAAGCTATTTACCCATTGGACTATGAGCATAGAGTTAGAATTGTCCTCAGGCTGCCCAAATTTTCACTTTTTTTCATGCCCAAAGAACTCAAGAAAAAGGCCTTCCAAATTAAGTCAGTGAATACAGGTTTTTCGTACCAATCTGTATGGTTGTATGTACAGGTGATCATTGAATAGCCTGTGGGCTTAGGAGCACTGAAATCTTGTGCAATCAAAAATCCTTGCATAGCATTAGAGTCTCCCAGAACATAACTGCTAAGAACCTATCATTGACTGAAGGTCTTACCCATAACATAAACAGTCAATTAACACATGTTTTGTATGTTATATCAATTTATCAATAAAGTCATCTACAGAAAAGCAAATCTTATTAAGAAAATTATAAGGAATGGAGAACGTATTTACTATTCATTAAGTTGAAGTGGATTATCATGAAGGTCTTCATTATCCTTGTATTCATGTTGAAGGGGCGGAGGGGGGGAGAGATTAGCCTTGCTGTCTCAGGCATGTCAGAAGTAGCAGAAAGTTCACTTATAGATATGCCTGTGCACTTCCAGCCCATGTTGTTTGAGAGTTAATGGTATTTTCTTATTCAGTGTAATACAGAAACCAAATAATTTCAAAGTTAGATGAATAGCCTCTGAAAATAGGCTTGGTTTATGATGGAGATCCTGTTCTTTTGATTTATCCTGCTGTGAACTGAATTTTGGCTCCTTTTGAAGAATGAGGGCATGAGTTCCTGGGGCTAAATATAAAAAGAAAGCATTGGTTCTATGCTTCAGGGGATTTCAACTAGCTTTTCTTGAGTTGTTGCAGTGACATTTTACTCATTGAAGGTGGTATCTCCTGGTGCTCTTGAGCCAAGACTGAATTGGCTTGAGCTAACTTTAGGTTGGCACAAGCTGAAGCTGTGGTTTTTACAATCTCAGTCCACTCCAGGTATTGGACTGCATTCTGGTTGTTTGTGGTCATAGGTGTCATCTGGCTGTTTATAATCTGTTGCTAAAACCTAATTCTTGTATTTTACTACAAACACCACACATTTATTTATAAATTTCAAAGTATATACTCACTTCCTCATGTATCTTAACACATCTAGTGTGTGCTATGTGGAGCCAAAGCCTTACTCTCCCCTCGCCACAGACCTGTTTATTTCAATAGAGTAAGCAAGATTACTTGATCTAGAAACTTTGTTAAAATTCAGTCACATCTGACTATTTTTTTTTTAATATTTCTCATGTCCTTTTATGTCATATTAGCAGGAAGGTGTATATATCCTTCTGACATTTCTGGCCATTTTTTCCTTTCATCTTTGATCTTATGAAATTTACTCAGCTACCAGAGAACTCATTTCTATTTTAATGACATGTGGAAGGGAATACAAAGATGATCAGTTTATATCATATGCTGGATGGTTTCTCAAATCCATGTGGTATTACCACTGTGGACAAGCCATGGAGCACCTGATAATCATGCCTTGAAAGTCACTGCTATGCTGGTCATCTGGATTCCAGCCAGAATTTTAACAGAACTCCAACATGGTTCCTCAAATGCAGCACATCTATTGGACAGGCTGGGTGGAAAGGTAGCTTCTTGAACCAGCCCCAGAGTCTACTGAAACTCTCCTTCCTGGTCTTGGGCTCTGAATGGATCACAGATCACCAGTGAAATGTGTTGCAGCTAATTTTATTCAGGACCCTGGCAGTTCTTCCCTATTGTAAATCTCAGTTGTCCTCTCTGATATCTCCTTTCACACTCTGTAACTCAAAATACGGGGAAGAAGGATGAGGACGGCCAATTTTTTTCTTTTCTAGAAACAACTCTGGTTTCCTATGCTCAATTTATCTACTACCTGGCCAGTGGCCAACTTTGTATAACATAGTTTTTCAGAGAAAAAAAGGCTTAATGTAGTTACAAAAATGCTGTGTTGTACTTTGGAACCAATAATTGTCCTTTCCCTAAATTTAAAAAAAGTCAGCTTTAAAAAAAAACCTAGATATTGTTGCAATAGATGACAGTATAAGGCACCATAGTAAAGCAAAAATAGATCTGAATTAAAAATAAGAAGATGTTTAAGGATGGCTGGAAAGATGATCCCTAGGTGTGGGAAGAAAATGAAAGCACTAATGGCTGTGGAGTACGTATTATGCGTTCATCACTTACTATATGCAAATGTGTTATATTTACTTTTTATAGGGATGCTTACTGCCTAACATACCAAAAAATATTTTTAGAAAGAATGAAAGTTAGTAATTTTTTCATTTTACTTTCCAGACTCAGCAAATAGGCTTAAACATGTTGGGTAACTTGCTCAAATAAAACTGCTTCTAGTAGAAAACTTTAGGATCTAATAATGAATGATCTTTTTGATTTTTAAATTTATTCCCTCTCCTATGCTAGGGGCTTTTCTCAATAAATAGATAATTATTTATACACACACACACACACACACACACACACATATATAAGAGAGAGGCAGAGTCTCACTTTGTTGCCTTTGGTAGAGAGCATCATAGCTCACAGCAACTTCAAAACCTTGGCCTCAAGTGATTCTCTTGCCTCCCAAGTAGTTCAGACTACAGGCACCTACCACAATGCCTGGCTATTTTTAGATTTGGGGTCTCACTCTTGCTCAGGCTAGTCTTAGACTCTTGAACTCTAGCAATCTAACCACCTCAGCCTCCCAGAGTGCTAGGATTACAGGTGTGAGCCATTGCTGACCACATGAGTCATCTCTCAGCCATAAATAGATAATTTTGATATCTCCTAGTTTAGGGGAAGTTGGGTAGAATTGAATTGTCATGTAAGAAGCGCCATTAATTTTAGTTATGTTTTAAAAGGACAACTCAAGCAGCTACATGGAGAAATGTAATGGGGCAAGTGTGGAAAGAGAGAGTTCATGTGTGAGGCTACCCCAGATATCTAGGCTAGGATTTGACAATGTCTTGGACTAATGTTATCACATTAGGCATACATGAAAATAGATAGATTTGAAATACTTTGTGAGACAAATTGAGAGACTTGCTGGTGAATGGCATGAAGGATAGAAGGAAAGAAAAGAACCGAGTGTTATGTCAGTCTTTTGGGCTTCACATACTAAATGCGTGCTCACGCCTCTCTCTCAATAATGGGAGTCTGTGGGAGAACAACTTGGCAGGGTCAGGAATCAAGAGTTTTGTTTGGAACATGTGATCTTTGACATGTATGTTAGGTTAGCAGGTAGATATTTGTGCAGTAGGCTACTGTACATACGATCCTAGACTTCTGGAGAGAAGTAAGGGTAAGAGATATGCATTTAGGAGTCTTTGGTATATATAAAGTATTTAAATCCCTGGGCCCCTAATCGTAAAGGTCCCTTTAGCAAAACTGGTACATGGTAGTTAGACAACCACAGCATACTTGGCAAGAATGCTCATCATGTCCTCAAAGTGACTTGGGTTGCTTGTACTACCCAGGTTTGGCAGAAAGGTCAAAAACAAAAATAGTCTTCACTGAGAATCCCCTGTAGCACAACATCAGATTAAAAACACAGTAGGGTAGACTGTTACAGATTTAGACTAAGAGTAGGCCCAACCACTACAAGCCTTAAAGAAATCACAATGATCTTTGAAATTAGTCAAAACATAATAATGATATCAAAAGTTTAGATATAGGTTAAGTTGTTCTAGGAGGAGTGTTTTTGTTTCCTTATATCCTAGAGAAGAAAACAAATGTCAATGTGCCACATCCTTCAGATTAGATGTACTGAAGTGTTCAGGACTCTTGCATTCTACTCCCATTGGGTAACTGAATCATCTTGCAATGATTCATTCAGTGTCTACCTGCCCTGATACTATGGTCTCCTTGAGAGCACAATAAACCCCTTCTTTACCATATCTCCAGCCTCCTGAAGTCTCCGAAGCATTATACGAACTCAATCATTGTGGGTTAATGAATCCAGTGAGTCGTGGAGAAGGTTCATGTTCAAAGTATCTAACAGGAAAATGCAATGCAAAATAACAAAAATTATTTTATAAAATTATATTTTTATGAACAACAAGGAGTCCTTTTATATGCAACTTATGACATATATTGAGTACTTCCTCTATTGTCACCAATATTTACTTCAGTTCTCTTTCTGTAAGATCAAAGGACCATGTATGTGCAATAAATGATTATAGCATTCAATTTTTTATTTTTTATTTTTTAAAATAAAAAATGGCCAGGTCTGTGTTTGAACCTGCCACTTCCAGAATATGGGACCAGCAACCTACTCCTTTGAGCCACAGGCGCTGCCCTAGTGTTTAATTTCTTAAAACTTCAATCCATGGAACCCTACCTCAGGCAAGCCATTTGGACCAAGTCAGCCACTACCTGTGATGAAATCTGGTCATGATTTTTGACTTCTCTCTTTAAAGCCCATGAGCAAAAAAGGACATTCCATCTCCTAGATCTAAGCCTTATTTTATGGCCTAGGTGATTGACACATCATTCCAAAGAAACCCCAATAGATACATGCTCAGTTTTAATTAAGGTAATTTATTAGACATAAATAAATGGAGTCAATTTATTATACCTTTCAACATAATTTTATGTTTCAACATAACTCATTTCAAAAATTATAAGAAAATTTTGTCAAGGAGACCTATGTCTCAAGTTTTAGTACAGATTCTGTATCCTTAATTTATTATTTCATTGGCTGTTTGCTTATGTGTTCCTGTGCTCCCCCTTATAAAATACAAGCTTCATGAGGTCTGAAACCAAACAGAGCCCTATCCAACCTGCACAATATACGTATCCTCTTATTATATATTAAGACCCTAAACAATGCAGTGCTTGAAACCTAACAATGCTCAATAAATATTTGTCAAGTGTATGAATTACCTGAAGTCCTCAGAACAATTTTAAAAGTTGGATAATATTCTCCTTTCTTTTCACTCAGTGACAACAACTGAGTCTCAGAGAAGTGACGTCTCTGAAGTAATATAACTGGGATGTAATTTTAAATCCCGTATTTCTAAAATTCCAGTACACCTGGTTAGCCATGGTATACCACATTCACTATCAAAATGTGGTAAATATTCAATGATTACATTTTTTATATATCAGTATTTTTTTTACATAGTGATTTGTCATGCCATCTTCCTTCAGGAAGGAAAACAGGAAATATATACTTTCTTTAGGAGCAATGTGACAGGGAATGGCAAAGCAGCTCCAGAAATAGGTACCTGGTAGCAGATATAAAAACATTGAAACAAGAAATATTGTGAGTAAAAATGAAATGCTGGTGGAGTAAATATAATAAATGACTACAGATACCTTACCAACAAAAGAATGTGCCATTTCCTGCCATTTATAGCTCGTTTTTCTTGATTTATAGATAAGATTCCAAAAAAAGATTTTAGGCATATATTCTTGTTGTTTTGTAATTATAGACAAGAATAATTTTTAAAAGATGGTCTAAAATATTAAAACACATTTGTAATGGAGGCATTTCAGATAAACAAAATTAGGAGGCATATCTTCCTTTCAAGGATATCATGACTCCTGATATACCATTGCCTTGCTCAATGGAACTCTAAGCTGAAGACAGGACCTTTATCAAGGGGGCACTCTGGGTCTATAAAACACTTGCTATGTGATCCTTTTTGATACTTTTGTTGTTACTCCTGGAAAAGCAAGTAATATTTTGTTATGGTAATGAAAAAGTAGATTAAGACACCTTCCTTGGTCAAATATTTTACAAATTCCCTGGTCAGGAGAAAACAAAAGTTAACCCCAGCATTCCCTTATTTCATATCATTGGGTAGTCACATAAAAAGTATTACATAGCTGACTGCTTAACAAATAATTTTTTTAATTTCACACATACTGTGACTCCATCATATTGAGATAATATATTTGCTGCCTTTGTTAATTTATGAGGTTAAAAATAGCTTATATATTATTATTTATAACTGTCTGGACATAGGTAGAAGCCTCTAGAAGCTGGAAATGGCAAGGAAATGAAATCTTCCATAAAACCTCCAAAGATGAACACAGTCCTGTTAACATCTCATGTTAGCATGTAATATCCATTTGTTGTTGTTTGTTTGTTTTACTTCTGACCTGCAGAACCATCAAATAATAAACCTGTGTTATGCTTGTATTAAGCCACTAAATTTTTGGTTATTTGTTATAGGACCAACAAAAAACTAACGTAAGAACTCTAGTAAGAGAGAAGCAAGCATGTGATTATGGTAGAACATGGATCTAAATGGGGTATGCAGGGATGTGATATCAGGAAGAGATTGAAGAGAGGAAAAGTGTTATAGGCAGGATTGCTGGCCACCATCATGCATTAGAGTTCCCAGAGAGGTGATGCCGTTTTCAGAAAGGGAGAACTAGAAAATGAGAAGGAGCTGAAAAGATAAGAGGTATTGGTAAGAAAAGAAGAGTCTGGAAGTTAAGATTTTTTTCTTTTGTGAGGAGATAATTGCAAGCAATGGTCATATTTAAGTCATAACCATGGGATTGGGTAAGTTTACATAGTGAGGAGAATGAGATCAGGCATAGAAGACAAGCTACTGAATAAGATCCATCTCCAAGAATATGAAGGTCACTGACATGGGTCACAAAAGTAGTATTGGAGAGAGATGCTAAAATATTACATGAATGAGGAGGCGAGTGCCCAGATGTTCTACTAAGAGAATTCTGCCAAGAAGCAAGGATGTTTTACTAGCCATAGCATATATCAGGACATTTTTAATTACATTAATTATGTAATCAAATATAATAAAGACACATTAATTAAAACAATATGGGATCGACCAGTACAGTGCCCAGAGATAGATACACACATATGAAGCAATTGGTGAGGTGATGTTACAAATTAATGTGGAAAATGGGCTTTCCAAAATTAGCATAAGGACAGTGAGCATTCCATATTTGAAAAGTATAAATCCAAAACTCGCGATGTTTTAAAATATATATGCCAAAAGTTTTGTAAGTTTTAAATCTAAATGATAAAGGAAAAAAAAAACTCCAAAGAATTTGGAAAAATATGTACACAAAATGTGTATATCTTTGTATGGGGAAGTGTGTGGTATGTGTCTGTGTTTCTGTGTGTATGTATATTTTATTGTTGGGAAAGATTTCTGAATAATACACAATGTCTTGCCTATTTCATAAGATGGTCCTGTTCATCAGAGAAATAAAATCATGATTTACTAATGGACCAAAACTCTGGATCCATGCCAAAGAAATAGCTACTACCAGGAGGGGGATACAGCAAAGTATTTCCCCACCTCCTTTTAACCAGTGGACCTGTCCCATTTAGGATAGTAAAGAATACACCAGCCACAAGTTGTGATTCTTAGTTTAATTGCTAAAGTTTTGTAACAAGTAAAGTTTCCTTTCAATTTCTTGCAAGAGTTTGAGAGTCCTGTTTCCCAGTGTTAGAGGCTTTTGAGTTTTTGTCTAATTGTATATCATCAGGATGATTGTGAGAGAAGATTCAGGACAGTATGTCTAGGTCTTATATCATGATGTTAGTTTTGATCAGAAGTACCTTGAAATGAATTTTGGGATGATCAGGAGATAACCAGGGAAAGGCAGGGACTTTAGGTTCAAAAAAGGCATCTGTGAATTGTCCACATGGATAGGGGGAGGAAGTGATGGGCAGAGGATGGCACTTGGATAAGACCTGCTGCCTCTTTCAGCCTCAATTAGTTAAATAACTATATTCCTTGCCTTATTTAACACACAACATTGTTTTGGAAAGTCAAAAATCACATTAGAAAACACTTGGTACAACATGCTCACTGTTTGCAAAATAAGCACCAGGCACCCCCTGGACAGTGATCTGGTAGGAAAGTCACACCTGGAAAATGTTGCAAGATGGCATGAGCTGAAATAGGTAGAAGTCTCTAGAAGTTGGAAATGGCAAGGAAATGAATTCTTGTAAAAAAACAAACAAATAAATAAGTATAAAACAATCAATAAGACAATGAGTCTGGAGACCTTTCTAAAACCCAAACTCTTCCAAGTTCAGGAAACACTATGTTCATGGTGGTGTTGCTTGTGCCACCTGGCCAGGACATGGATAGAGCATGGAACACCTGCCAGTGCTCTGTTATGTCAAAAGTCGGTTCTTTTGGATGAGTGCTTATCCAATGAACACCTTATAGAGCACCAAGTTAAAACTTCATGAAGAGAAGGATGCTGATGTGCCAACATCTAAGTCAACTGTCCCATTTTTTCTTCTTGAAATATCACCCTGCAATAGACAAAGATCTCACTTGACTGAAAACAGATTTTCAAATTTCAGAGCCAAAACAAAAATTCTATAAAAAGCCTTAGCCATCCAATTCAAACCACTAAAGTCGAAATGAAAATATCATGTCTGTGCTTCTGACTTGTCTCTTACTCAGCAGTCAGCTCCTCAGCCACTTCCACTCGGGCCAAAGGGACAATCTGTTCCCAGCAGCCCGACAAGTCTTTTTGTCATTTTGCAAACTTGCAAAAAAGACACTGAGTACTTGCCTTTGTGAGAAAAGAGATTGTGGTGAAAATTTTCACACATTTTTTTCTCCTTGCATAAATTTTCAGTGTTTCACTCTTCCCAGGAGTGGGGGAGGAGGATTTGAGTTGAAATACTCTGATTTTTTATATTGGTTTGGTTCTTTGAGCCAGATTATCTACCTTCATTTTGCTTGAATCTAGTGTATGTGCAATGCATCCAAAAAACACTGTTTTAAGTACTACTGCTGAAATAGTGCCTTAACTGCAAACTACATCTTCTCAACATGATTGTTAAACCTTTTTGGGAGAAAATGCTATAGTTTGTGCTTATTCCTCTCATTCTGCTTGTCAAGCCCCCTGAATACCCATTGGTGTTGTTTAACGAAACTGATTGATAGTGACTTTCGTCCGTGAAGTGTTGTTCAAAGCAGCATGGAGCATAAACTAATTTAGAGACTCAGGTTCATCCCCTCTGAGATTAACCTGATTAACTCCATACAGTGGATAAGAAAACTGAGGTCTTGAGGCATCTAGAGTTTTGTTGACACCCATTTGTCTAGTCTGAGGCAGAGAGCCTAGTTTCTTGTCTGGTTCTCACATTTTTCTTTGCTTATACAAATTGTACACTTCATTAAGAACAAACAACTTCTTAACTCATAGACCAGTTGGTTCACAATTCTTTGCTTTTTCTTTCAATTTATTTTACTTCTTTTAGCACACATTTTCTGTATAAATCACATGACAACTCATCACATTCTGTCTTGTCACCTGTTACATTATTGCCTTGGTGTTATATAATCATATTTAAATATCCAGTTCATATTTTTCTTCTGAAGATGAGGGTCATATCTTTCATTTTGTTTATTGTATAGAATCATATGAAGTATTTGGTGCATAATAAATGTTCAAAAGCATGTATTGCAAAAAAGATTATGTATTGCTTGGTAGTTTAGTCCTCTTTTCACTAACTCACACTGAATGATCATTGAGGCAGTGACAGAGAGAACACTGAGCCCTCATGCCTTTCCACAGCTCTGTGAGCCACGTCAATGACACAGATGTGGACTGGAATTTCTCCATTCTCATCTCCAACCCGATGGTTTTTCTTTTATTTCTTACTGCCTCTGCAGTGAATTAAGCCATGAAGATTGGATATTCACTATTCCCTGAACTCATTCTCTATAACTTCTGCCTAGCTAAATAAATGAGAAATTATTGATCAAAAGACTTTTAATCAGAAATCTAGCTCAGATGATATCCATCACTAGGCCAAGAAAATATGTCTGTGTCCAAAGACATTGGTGTCAGGACACTGATGAGGTTGGCTGGTCTAAATGCTGAGAAGACACTGTCAGACTCATCTAAGAGCTCATCAAAGGCTCATGAAGATGACTTGCAAAGTCTTCATCTTCCTTTTTGGCAACTTTAGCCCTTGAGCTCTCTGAAAACCAAGACAGGCAAGAAGAAATGGGAGAGTAGGAACTGGAGAATCCAGAGCCAGTGAACCATATGGAAATGTTTGGGGATTGAGATTTGTGTCACATGTGCTCAGCTCATTTGGAGTGAGGCATTTATCCTCCTGCAGTGAAGAGGAAATGGTCTGCAGTGACTCACTTTCAAGGAAGTAAGCATGGCCTGAGTCAAACCAGCCTTTTCTTCACTACTTTCTGGAAGTGGGAACCTTCCAGTGATCACTCATCACAAATGAACTGAGGAGCACATACCAGGGACTGCACATTTGTTCTAATAAAGATTGTTTCTATGGACTGGAGAAAAGAGAAGCTACCCTACATTGCTAGGGGATGAAGTACCCCATCCCCAATCATAATAGATCTGCTAATGTAAGTGAGGTGCTTTGGATATTTCTTTTATTTAATCTTTACTACAACACTATGAACTAGACATTATCCCCATATCACAGGTGGGAAACTCTAGGGTCATACAAAAACTCGGTATAGAAGGTTAAAAGCAAGGAGTGATAAGAGTGAGATTTGAATTCAGATCTATTTCTCTGGTTCCAGATACACGATCTTTTCATTTTCCATTGTGTCAAAGAAGTGTATATTGGCCCTATACATATATACATGCATACATATATGTACATAATATGTGCATTATTAAAGGATTTGGCTTTGCCCAATTTGGGATTGGCGAAGCTGTTTCTGTAAGGCTATTGTCTTTGAATCTAATGTTTGATCTTTCAAGCCCACAAGGTGGATGTCAAGGCTAAAAAATATATTGAAGTAGGTAAAACAAGCACAAATTGAAACCCAAGAGCAGGAGATGGAGAACTCTGAAGAAGAAGCCAGGGGAAGCTGGGGCAACTGCCATTCCCACCATTCTCCTGTGCTGAGAAAGTGAGCTAGCAGATAAGTGACAACCTGTGTCATCTACAAAGGCATGCCAATGCCCTTAAAGTATTGTGCAAGAATCTCTGTTTGGGCTCACACTATCAATAAAAATGCTAGAAAAGAATTCTGGGAAATGTAGTTCAGCTTAGCCAAGTCAACACATTATAAAACCAGCATAATGTACGTGTTGTAACAGGGCTCTGTCTGGGCCTAAATAGTCTTAACCAGACCACATTGGAATCCAATAAATCTGATACCCTGATAGCCCTTTCTGAATCCGAAATAGGTTCTGATTTCTTTAACTTTATGTCACAACCTATTTTTTGGTTTTTCAGTCCTGTCTCCAATATCCCTGGCTCTTGTCTACTTAACTGTTCCCTTGCTCTTCACGTACTGTTCTAGTTTCTCCTGTTAAGTTCCTGTTGCATCTTGCCTCTTGGAGGATAGAGGCTTTAGACTATTATAATAACTCTTGTTATTGTTATTTATGTTGTTAGAGGGCTTTGGTTCCTGAGAAACATTTATGAGTAACCCTGTATGATACTGTTTTCTTTCCCTTCCAGTATATCAAATAGAGACACCCTGCATGGAGCAGACACAGTGTCACTCCATGGGGCCAGTTTATACAGAGGAGTACACACCCCAATTGTACCTCACAAAAGAATGAGTTTAAGATACAGCTTTTATAAACACACCCTTGCATCTCAGTAAGAGGATTTGAAAAGTCAAACATGTTGGGGCCCTGACTATAAAAGTAAAATTACAAGGCTTAGGAACCTTTCCAGAGACAGGCTTATTCCAAACATTGCTATCTTGTAGGTATTATTCTTAGCAGAACACAAGTTCACGTCAGCCTTCATTTCAACATCTAGCTGGGGTGGGGAGTCACATGATAGTTTCATTATACTGCCGAGGAGTTCATGACAGCATAGTCCTGATTTTCCTCCGGTCTCACCCTGACCTTGAAACACATTCCTTCCTCTCTCTCATAAATTTTATTTGTGGATTTAAATATTTAATCAGTAAAAATGAATCAGGTGTTTATATTGCAGCAGGTCTGATTCTATGTCAGGAGAATGCAAAGATGGATAAGACAGAGCACGTACCCTAAAGGACATTCAAATAACACAGAGAGAAGATAATCCAACCCACCTGCTAATGTGTGATTACAAGTCATAACAGAAGTCTGGTGAAGGGAGCAACAGAAACACATAACAAAGAGAGAGCAATTCCCTAGAGATGAAGTGGGGTACACTTAAGCCTTCATTGAAGAGGTAGCCAGTAGGTAAATGCTGAATGGGTGAGTTAGACACATCTCATGCTCTGAGGACTTCTGATTAGGAGTTTGTGGGTATGTCCCTGCATTCTCCGATCTGTGGAGAAGTGGCACACCTTTGCATTCACATTAGTCTTTCCTCATTATCCTCTCTCTGACAGGGCCACACTCTGCCTTTATTCTTACCTTATTTGGGTGGGGGGAGTTCTATAATAATGATTTATTTTTAATTTACCTCATAATGATTTACCTAATTCAATCCTCAGAACAACAATTCCCCCCCAAAATCACTGGCATTATTTTAGTCTCATTTTATAGACATGCAACCTAAGATAGGTGAACACACTGTGTGTAACATGGGGGATACCATGGTATGGGTAATACTATATTTTCACTTAGGTTTACCTGAATTCAGCATGGGTGGATGGGTATCTTTATCCACTGAGTTACACTATTACGTTTATCTGCAGGTAGGAAGTGACGTGGGGGTGTGATCACAAACATGTACATCTCCAAGCAATTCTGCACATAATCTCAGGAGATGTCCAAATCTTCTAAAGGCCAGTCATAGACCCAGTTGTACTACCACAGAGGCCCCTACCATGTGCTTTCATTCCAATTTTATATAATTTCAACCAAGAAAATGTGTTGAGTTTACTGATTTTACAAGAAAATCAAAAGGTATACTGATGACAGCTCCTTCAGAGTTCACCCCATTTTCTCTAAGTAAGCAATAAGTCCCATAGCCCATCATCCCTAGTTCTTCCCTAATATTGCTGGTCTTCAGTAAATCTGCCCAGGTTTAGAACCCTGGGACTATATGAATTCTAAAGTTTTCTTTTCTAGATATGAATTTCTACCTCTCAGATTATAGGGGTCCTCTCTGCTACATAGTAAATTTGTAATCCTCCACATTAGCTGTCCAATTTTTACATCCAAAGGAGAAGTCCTTCCTACATTTTTGATCTGGATCACAGATTGGCCTACTGACTTTTTTATAAGTGCGTCATTAAGAACGTTTTTAGATACACAAAAATCAGGAAACACAATACACGCAGATGGAAAGAAACAAGCTTCTCCCAGCAACCCTGATAATTTAAACAAGTTGAAATTTGCACGGGGAAGTCAGAAAAGACCCTAACAAATGTCTTTCTTGAAAGTTAAATAATGAATGATAACACCATCTGTCTTAAAACTTTGGTAGGGACCCATGTATAAAAGATTATTGAAAAATATCCTTTAGTGATTTCTACAGGTGCTCTTATGCTACATTGGCAGAGTATTAACAACATAAACTATATGGCCACAAAGGCTAAAACATTTACTATCAGGCCTTTTACAGAGAAAGTTTGCAGATAAACCTTTTCCTTAGATCATGAGATTTGCTGGCCCAGAAATATCTTTCACCTCATTCTAAATAGAATTTGGGAGGCAGCATTGTACATAAAATGGTTAAGACCCAAAGATCTGGAATCAGACTGCTCTGAATTGAAACAAAAATAAAAAATTGCCAGTTCTATCCACTATGAAATCACAGTAACATCTCAGAGTCATTTTTTTTCATCTGGAAAGTGGGCCTTGAGGATGGAGACAGCATGGAAATAAAGATGACAGGGACAGGGCTGGTTTATAAGCTAAAGTATGTACAGAGAGAACAGAGATCATAGAGGCACAGAGGGCTCCCATTGTGTTAGCTATAATTATGGTAAAGTAGAATCATTGCCAAAACATGTCTTGAACCTGCTTTTCCTTCATTATCACCACATTGTCCTGCTTCAGGTGCTTCTCATCTCTACCCCATTTTCTCTTGTCTTGTTCTAATTCATTCTGCCAGACACAATGAGTTTCAATCTTAAAGTACAACTAGTTACTTTAGGGAGGGTTTAAGAACCTCTGTTAGCTCTCTGCTTCCTGAAGAACAGCATGTAAATTCCTCAGCACATATTTCTGTGATATGTCCTCCTCTCATCTATGGAAACAGCCTGCTCCTTGACTCTCTTCCTCTCCTCCCCTCTCTTCCATACATACCTCCCTCACTCACAATATGCAAAGTGCTCATTATTCCCCACTTCCATTCTTCTGTTCCTAGATTAACCCGTCTTTTCTCACTGAAATGCCTTTCTCAATTCCCCTTGTCACCCACTCTAGATGGTGTCAGTAATTGCTACACGCGGAGGATAGAAAGGGAATGATGCTTAAAATGCAATAAATATCAAGTCTGCATACAGTAGGTATTTAATAAATGCCTTCTGAATAAAATTTAAGATTAAAAAGGGGTATCCTGAAATTCAAGAAGTTAGAATCCCTGGCTGGGTATCTCCTCCTAGGTGACAATAGGTACCTGTCATCCATCCTGCATTTTCTACTAAATTTTCACAATTGTCTCACTGTGGGGACTGCCTTTCTGTCTTTCTAGAAATTGTTTTCTCTGCCAGAAACCCTTTTGCTATGGTTTGAATATATTCCCCAAATTTCATGTATTGGAAAATTAATCCCTACATTTATATGTTAATGGTATTTGGAGGTGGAGCCTTTGGGAAGTAATTAGGACAAGGTAACTAGGGCCCCCAAGATGAGGGACCTGGGGTGGCACACTCCTGTCCTCTCATCACGCCTTATCCTCTGCCATGTTACCATGCAGCCATAAGGAACACTCAAGATTCAGTCCCTTGTCCTGTACTTTGTAATCTCTTATAAGAAATAAGTTTTTATTTTCTTTATAAATTGCCCAGTCTCTGATGTTCTGTTATAGCAACACAGAATAAACTAAGACACCTTTCTCCACTGGAGCCCTGCTGTGTGGTGTGGATGGCACTGTGTCCAACCTCAGGTTGCTGGGGACAGACAGCATGTTTCTTGCACCAAAGACAAAGACTAAGTTGTTTATTTCTTCTCTTTGCAAAAAGACGGTGAGATGGGCCTATGTGCTTAGCAGATGGAAATCTGAACCAGTAAAGACAGATAATCATCTTTTGTTCAAAAATTAAAAAGGAAGAATATGGAGCAAAAAGTGAAGAAACCTACCTCTTTGTTTCCTGAAGTCTGAAACTCACCCCAACCCCTTGTCCCACTTACTTCTCCAAGAAAGATTTGCACTTTGAAGGTAGTGAATCTGCTTGGCAGGTAATGGACTCTCCATCCACCAGCTGCTATCTTGGCAAAAGTCACATCACCATTGCCATGGCAACACACAGGCAGCCAAAGGGCGTGCAGGCCTGGCTGGAGGCCAACGTAATCCGATGGCACTGGGCTTTGTTAATAGAAAAAGAAAAGCAGGCCAGAGCTGCTTGCTTCTGCCTTTGCCAGTAAAGGCTGGATGGGAGCAGAGTGCAGAGCTAATTAACTGGCCAGACCAGCTGTTGGCTGCCGTTTGCCAAATCCGACAAGTGGCCCAGGGTTTCTCTGTTGCTAACCCTTGTCATCTTCCAGGGAGGCTGGGCCCTAAGGGAACAAGGGCCTTTTCTTGATGATGTCATCTAAGTATTTGTAGAATTTCCTCTTTGTGGGAAAGTTCTCTGGCAAAGTATAAAGGGATTTGACTTTCCTTTAAAGACCCTTTGGCTTTGGCCTTTTGAGTACTGAACAAAGATTTTTTCTTGATGTGAAACAAATCTGGGGTGATGGGAGGAGGCAGGGTGGTGAGGGGGTTGGGTTATCCATGTTTTAGGTCCTGTATTGTGTTGACCTAAGGCAGCTTTCATTCAGAGAAAAATGTTAACATTAGAAAATCCCACGTCAGCCAAAATAAGACAAATACCATCTTCAATAATTAAGAATGAATTATGTCAAAAAGATCATGTTTCTGGGGAAAGAGAGCTAACATAATGACTCCTTTGGATATGACAGATAGTTTATGCATACAAAATTCTTGCAAGGTGGTCTGTATTGCCACAATTGTTCAGATGAGGAAACTGAGTCAGCAAGGTCAAGGAACAAAGCTACTATAACGTCCATTGACTTTGAAGCCTGGGTTGGTCTGACATGTGCAGTTGCCTACTGGTCTCCCCTCGAGGGGCCACACCTACCCTCTCAGCATCATTGACATCCTTAAGAATATATGATTTAGGGGGAATAATAGGATTTTGTAAAATTTACCAATGTATGTATAGTGAAACCTTTACAAAGATAAATAATGATTTAGCTTTGTATGACCTTTATTTAAGATAATAATAATCCTAAATAGAGTCCTGTGTGTAAGGCATTTTATGTACATTATCATTATGCTCCAAAAATAGGAATTCTAACCTCATTTTATGGATGAAGCAACTAAGGCTTAGAAAGACTCGTGGAAGCAATGGGGGGAAAATTACATGGTAACAGAGTTGATTAAACCAGAAAAATTGGGGACACTGTTTGTTATATGTCTATATGTCTTGAAAACTAAACAAGCAAGTAGTTGGAATAAAGATGAAAGTGAAGGGGAGGGACCCCATGCGTTAGGGATGAAATGAGAATAGGAGAGAGGGCAGTGGAGATTGTAAAATAGGCTGACATTTTACTCTAGAAGCCTCATGCATATTTAGGAAGTTTGAAGGACTGATTTTGTGAAGCTGGCTAATTTTTTCCCAAGTAGAAATAGTAATTCCATTGGGAGAGAGGTCAAGGAAGAATGGGAAATGAGTTCATGACCAAGAGCGAGTAATACTCTAAACCTTCCCATGGCCACTGCCTAAAGTATTTACAGCAAGAGATGTGGAACATTAGGGCTGAGGCATAGAAGGGAAAGATTAGCATTTACCATGTGCCTACTTAATGACAACTATTCTGTCATCCTCTTATTTAATGCTTATGGTATCTCCATGAGATAAGAGTTATAATTCCCAGGCCACACATAATAAACTGAGATGTAGAAACTGGTAAAATAACTTCATTTCAGGAAGAACTGGAATGAGGAGACACATCTCCCTGTCTTTAGTAATTGTTCTTTCCAGCTTTCCCAGATACTACTCCCATGTCCTTATACATAGCCATACATTGGAAAATTATGGAGATATCCTCTGAGAACTGCAAGGTGATTTCATCCTTGTGTGAACATCATAGAGTGTATTTATGCAAGCCTAGAAGGTTTTCCCTCCTCCTCACCTGTGCTAAGCTACAAACCTGGGCAGCATGTCACTATACTGAATACTGCAGGCAACTTTAGCACAGTAGTAAGAAAACATGTATGGAAACATATCTAAACATAGGAAAGGGTACAGTAGTAATGCAGTATTATTTTCATATGGGATTGCCATCTTATACATGGCCCATCATTGACCAAAATGTTATTAAGTGGGATATATCTATAGTTCTAAGCTCAGTGAAAACGTATGTAAATTAATCTGTGCACAAGATACCAGAATCCAAGAACAAAGTGAAGACCAAGAAAAGATATCAATCTGTAGAATGGAAAAGTCAGTTCCTGTTTGGTTCAAAAGTCAAGAATAGGTTTAGGGGCTCGGCACCTGTGGCTCAACGGGCTAAGGCTGTAGCCACGCATACCTGAGCTGGTGGGTTCGAATCCAGCCTGGGCCCACCAAACAACAATGACGGCTATAACCAAAAAATGGCCGGGCATTGTGGCGGGCACCTGTAGTCCCAGCTACTTGGGAGGCGGAGGCAGGAGACTTGCTAGAGCCCAGGAATTGGAGGTTGCTATGAGCTGTGATGCCATGAAACTCTACCCAGGGCAATAGCTTGAGGCTCTGTCTCAAAAAAAAGAAAAAAAAAAAAGAATCGGTTTAGGAATTTTTGAAGACAACACTGAGTCAGAAACAAGGTAAATTTAGCAATGCTGCAAGAGACAAAATACGACTGTATAATAGTTGATGATAAAAGCAGGTTTCTCATGGACAGGCATGGTGAAAGAGAGCCTACCACAGAGCTTGGGCAAACTCAGGTTTGACTCTTGAATCTCAGCTTGGCTGCTTTTAAGCTTAGACGGGATTTGCCAAGTGTTAAGCAACGTGTGTGTGCGCGCACGCATGTATTCTTACAGAATCTTCCTAGAAATGCTATAAATGATTGTGATTACTTATATCCATTTTAATAGTAAAGAAACTGGGCAAAGAGAAGTTAAATAATTTTTCCAAGTTTCCTGTATTGGTTATCTAATTGTTGTATAAAATCTTCCACTAAAATTTACAGTTTAAGACAATATATATTTATTTCTTTTACATTTTCTGTGGGTCAGGAATCACACATGGCTTCTCTGGGTCTTCTGGCTCACAGTTTCTCTCAAGTGTATCTTATGCCATTTTGTATTGCTACAACAGAATAGTGAGACAAAGTAATTTATAAACAAGAAGTTTAGAAGCTCATGATTCTGCAGGCTGGGAAGTTCCATGGCATGGCCCTGGCTTTTGGTGAGGACTTTTGTGCTGTGTCAAATGGTAAAAGAGGTTAAAGGTGAAGTGGACATGTGCAAAGAGACAAAACCCAAGGGCCATCTTGGCTTTATAACAATCTACTCTTGCAATAGTGAAAACTCACTACTTGAGAACAGTAGAAAGCTATTCATGAGGAGTCTTCCCCCATGAGGCAAACACCTCCCACTAAGCCCCACATTCCAACACTGTTACATTTAGGATCAAATTTCAACATGAGTTTTAGTGGACACAGACACAATCCACAGCAGGCAATGATCAAAGTATCTTCTGAAAATTGGGTTACATCTGAAGGAAGGCTCAACAGACATCTGGTTTCATGTTAACTCATACAGCTGTTTGCAGAGTTCTGTTCCTTGTGGGCTATTGGACTAAAGCCCCAGTTCTTCCTTGGCTGTTGGCTGGAAGTTATCCTCGGTTCTTTGCCACAAAGACCTCCCTCACATGGCAACTTGGTTCATCAAAGCCAAGAGTAGAGACATCCTACTTGTAAAAGGGAAGCCGCAATCTTTTGTAACCTCATCAGCAAAATGACAGTCCCACTGTGTTACCATAATCTGTAGGTTAGAAGCAAATTAATCAAGGGGAAGAGGTGAAAGAAGTCCATGGACATTAGTGGGTGAAGATCATTTGGGGACTTACACCTATCTCAACTCACCTTCCCCCAACTAAGCAGCAAATCTACAACTTGAACCTGTTTCTAGGTATTCTGTTTCCAGAGTCTGTGTACTTAACCATCAAACTATACAGCTACTTAGCCTTGTGAATATGTGACCTTGAGCTAAATATTTTTCACTTCTTTGAGGCTCTATTGTCTTTTTCTATAGAATATACATTTGATAATATCTGCATCTCAAGATTATTGCTAGGATCAGACATGATGCATATAAAATGTCTCACACATTCACATTTTCTAGTATGTTGAAGGGTGTTCAGATGAAACTAAAGTAGTAGTTACTATGGATATTACTGCTTAATGAGAGTAGCTCAGCATACCAGAAATGGTGGGAGGATTAGGACACTCCCATTTTACCATACGGATGAGATCATCATCCCTGGCACTCTGGATCTTCCTTGGGCTTGGAAATTTCACATAATTCCCAGCCTTTCCCCTTTCCCAGTGAGAGGTGCTGAAGCTTCTTTCATAATAGGATTTCTGCTGGGACTGAGACAGATCAAAATCTGCATGTGTGGCCTGTGAATGGGCCATTGGTAGTGAATCAGGGCAGACTTTGAAAGTTTCTGGAACTCTCTTACAAATTAATGCTCTCACCTTTTATTCATCCCTGCCTTTATTCTTCCCCTCCTATCGCTTCCCAAAGGTGGAGAAAGCTAATGTACTTTCCTGTCTTTCTTCTGATCAGCTTTAAAGAAGATTCCCTACAGCACGGCTGGGGCACAAGCACTGTGTGTCCTGCAAAAAGGTCCTAGATAAAGTTTGGTTCATCTTGTAGATGCTTCCACTACTCACCATTCTGGACTGTGTTTGATTGTTCCCCTAGAATGAAAATAACAAAAAGCATAAATTTGTCTTTAATATTTCTCTATTGCCCTAGGTCTTCTTGCACTAAAGACAGTGAAAACAAAGTAATCTCCAGATTGCAGAAAGAAACATCCCGTGAGCATCTTGTAAATCTAGAACAACATGATCTTACCTTTACTGCTTTCCACTTTATAGAACCCATAGGACTTCCTCAGTGATGATTGTCCCAGCTCACATTTCCCACCTTTTTTCCTGCACCCACCCCAAATAGTCTCATTAGTATCCATCCAGGAGATCAAACCTGAGAAACTATATTTTTGCTCACTGATTAGAATCATAGACTTAAAAGTGAAAGCCTAACTTTATGGATACATAGATTATGTTTTAGCTTAACTTCTATTTCATGCCAAATAGTAACAAGGAAATTAGTTTCCAGTCCAGGTTCTTAAATCATCAGTAGTTCACTGTGCGGTTTCAAGTAAAACCTTTTCCCTCTCCAGGAATTAATTCTCTCATCTATCAAAAGGAAAGCTTTCATCACACCCTGGAAACATAGAATTGTATTCTGAGATCACTTCTTTCTTTGCATCTGTCATTGAGTTTTTTGTGTAAAATGTGACTAGAGGAAAACTTTCTGAATCTGCACTCCACTTTATCCTAAATATGGCAAAGCAAAACCATTTCCTGTTAAGTTTCCTTGGAAGCATAAAAAAGCAGAGATTGTGACTTCTCAGCTAAGTACATTTTTTCCTCCAGACCTACTTGAGGGAGGATGGGATGGGAACACTGTGTCAGACAAAATCAAAACGTACCACACAAGTGGAGCCCTCAGCTAATCCAAACAAAATGATGGGGGTGGGATGGTCAAAGCCTGAGCAATTTTAATGCAGGGATGAAGATAGGCCACACAGTTAGATCAGAATTTAAATAACCTCACTTCACATGTTGTAGTTTAGAGCTCTGAGCTCCCTTCACAAGCCCTCAAAAAACTTCCAAATGTTTCATTTTGGGAAGCAGATGCCCCTGGAAATGAAGACCATACCTCTATTGTCTTCTCCTTTCTTCCTTCCTCATTGTTAACTGCTTGTTATCCAGGAGTCAGAGTCCTGGCAGATGGCACTTGCTCTGTAAAGATAGGAAGAAGGGCTCGCTGCTTTCTCCTGGCATTTATAGGCAGAATGGTATGGGCTTGGTAAGTGATTCCTTGGTATGGATGGGCTGAGGCACAGGGTCCCCACTACAGACCAGATTATGCAGATGTTCATCAGCATATATCTGAAGCATCACCTATCAACCTGACACACTGAGCACCTCCTTGGTACTAGAAATCATCCGAGGCACCAGCAATAAAATGGTGAGCAAAACAGTGTTGTAGTTCCTGCCCTCGTGTAACTTACCTGTCTTGAAAACATAGCCCAAGAAAGTATTTAAATCACAAGTGAAGAAATTCCCTGCACCCACCCCTAACACTTTCACTAGTATCCATCCAGGAGACCAAACCTAAGAAATTCTATTAGTTTATATCTGACCAGGCGGTGCCAATTAACTTGTCCAAATTATGATGTAAGACCATAAGCGGGTAAGGAGAAAGGAGATTAGGAGTAGGCAGCTTGTCATGAGGTGTAACCAAACTCTGGAACAAGATGGGGGAGAGTGCCAGGATGCTGGAGCCTACTTCTGTGGAGTGGACTGATGGATGCAAATTAGATGAGGGTTTGGCAAAAAAAAAAGGAAAGGGATAGTTTAAAGATGACTTGAAAATTGTTATCATCTCCAAAAGGAGTCAAGAACAGTGAATCAGGAAAAAAGAAGGTTTGGAAATCTGGAGGTGGTGTGGAAGCACCAAATGGCTGGTGGGATAAAATGTGTCTAAGGGATTAGTTGTATTAGGATAGAGAGTGGGGAATTAGGAGGAGAAAGCTACTGACTTAATGTGATGTAGAATACGAATACAAAAAGATATACACACCACCGTATCAGTTGAGTCAGGAGGTCTTAATGCTTATAGTTTGAGCAATAACATGACACACGACCCCCCATGTGGACACTGAATGGACTAACTAGACCTTCCTTCTGGAAAATACTTTTAGCCCCAGCAATAGGCCTTTTCATGGATTATCTCATTTCTAGAAAGCCTCACTCAAGGCCATGAAACTTTCCAGGACAACTTAAATTTAGTGACTGATAAATGTGAGATCATTTTCTAAACTTTAGTTTTAACCCAAATTTATTTAGTTCTAGAAAGCTTTGCTTAAGGCTATGCAACTTTCCAGGACAACCTAGATTTAGTGACTAATCAATGTGAGATTATTTTCTAAACTTTATTTAGTTTTAGCCCAAGTTTATTTAAAAGAAATCTGGAAGGTCTTCCTGGCCCCTTCATTTCCTGTGGGAGCAGCTAAGGCTTTTAGGAGACCATTGCAGTTTGAGTCCTTCTTCTGTAATCCTGCATCTTTTCTTTCTCAGCAGGTGTTGGTTTCAAGGGCATGACTAAAGAGTATTCTGCATGCTTACTCTTTGTCTTGGAGCCTGCTTTCTAGTAAGCCCAGCCTTTAGCATCATCCAATGAAATGGGATTTTTTTTTCCCTGAGAATTCATATGTCAAAATCCTAATGCCCAAAGTGATAGTATTAGGAGGTAGGACCTTTTGCAAGTGATTAGCTCATAAGGGACTGTGATTAGTGACCTTATAAAACAGACACTGGCGAGATCCCTCAGCTCCCTTTTACCATGCAAGTCTACAGTGAGAAGGAGACTGCCATTTAAGAAGGAGCAGGCCGCCATCAGATATACAATGTCCTCGTGCCTAGGTCTCAGACTTCTCAGCTTTGACAACAGTGAGAAATAAATTTCTGTTGTTTATAAGACATTAAATCTAAATCATTTTGTTATAAAGCCTAAAAAAACTAAGATACAAACATCTCAAAGTAAAAAACATTTTCCTTGTTGATAACTGCTATCAAGTGAACATGCTTAAGAAATCAGGGACTCTATTTTTTCCCTGGCACTCTTTAAAGGCCATGTCCCTTCTTCCTTCCCTCCCTTTTCTCTCTCCTTTTTCTTTGCCTTATTTTCCTTTTCATTTACCATCTTTGCCTTTTTTTACTTGGTTCACGATTTCCAGGACAAGATCGAACATGAGCCACTGTTATACCAGAATTATTAGAATGAGCCAACCATAACAAAAGCAATTTTCAGGACCTTGGGCAGCAGCATATAAAATGCCCTCCCTTGTCCCCAACACTTTCTTCTCTAATAGCTCTGCCAAGCATGCTATAGAATACTCTTTGTCAATGAGGTCAAAATTGTTGATGTAATTACTACATTGGGATAGGTAGATTCGACCTCTGAGTGGGTATACAACTTTGAAAGTGCATGATTTTGTTCATGTATTTTCCACATCTTCCCTAGCCTTGGCAATATCACTGCTTTTCCTTGGCAACATATTTCAAGCCTGGTCAGGTATTAGGTTTACATGTTACTAAGAACAGACATACCAGTGTCTCTGTTGGACAAATCATATTGAATCGTTGCAAACCTTTCATGATCCTCTATGCACTTGGCTGCCTGGCTTATATGACCAATAAAGACAGCTGTAACATAAACAAATAAGTGTATATACATTAGATAAAGCATATTTCCCATTCTGACTAATTTTAAAATGAAGCATTTGTTGTATGTCATCTACAGAATGTATTTGGAACTTCCTTTCTCAGTACAAATTTCCAACAAATATTGGCCTATTTTTTTTTTGTCTGTGATAGGACTCTGCTCTGTTCCCCAGGCTGGAGGACAGTGGCACAATCATAGCACCCTGTAGACTCGAAGTCTTAAGCTAAAATGATCCTCCTGCCTCAGCCTCCTGAGTAGCTAATAGTATAGATGTGTGCCACCATGCACAGATAACTTTTTATTTTTATTTTTTTAAAAGACAGAGTCTTGCTTTATTACTGAGCTGATCTCCTACTATTGGCCTCAAGTGATCCTCCTGCTGTGGCCTCTCAAAGTACTCGGATCAAGGGCATGTGTCACCACACTCAGGCAGCTTTTTAACTTAAAATTTGAATATAGGAACCAGTTGCGGAACTACTATCATAGTGTTGCTTATATAAGTGAAATATATCACAGAAGAGGAGAGACTTTATAAATCACTGATCTACAAGCTTCATGGGGGCAGAGACCTTACTCTTCTTCATCACCACCATATCCCTAAAATTCTCAAAATAAAAATGTTTTTAAAAACCCCAAGAAAACCCTTTAAGTGGAACCAAGTTGAATAAAAGTCTTTATTTATGGGAAACAAAGCAAGGATACTCACTTTAAAAGAAATTTCTTCCTGCTCAGAGGGGAGGAAAGTAAAGTTCTTCACCCACAACTGGAGGTGGAGTTTCTGCACCTAAAGAACAAAATAGCCTATGCTCCACAAAGACCTTCTGTGCGTTCGCTGACAAACTGCTGCTTCCGACTTCATAGAGAAGATATTGCTTTTTCCCAGGGGTTTGGCAATTGTCCTTGAGGGGAAGGAAAGTTAACTTCAGGTCCTGAAGTGCTTGGGATGATTTGTCTTGAAGAGAGGTACAGAAGAAATATCAGGAGACCTTATTAGGCCTATGCCAAAGGGTACAAAACCAATACAAATAGCAAAAGCAATTTAAATAGTCTTTTCTTCATCATGAATAATAATGATAGCAGCGAAATAATAGCATGAAGAAAATTAGTAAATATAATAATGGCTCTAATGTATGACCCATGTTATATACCACACTTAATTCCCTTTACGTTTCCTGTGATATATTATTATCTTCTTTTTATAAATGTGGCACCTCAGATGTGGACCAATTAAGTAATATGACCAAAGTTCTGCAGTAAACACAAAACAAAGAGTTTGTTGAATTAATGCCACAGTTTTGATGAACGATACAAAAGCAAACTGTACAAAAGTAAATTAAGCCTCCCAAGGGAAGTGAAAAAGGAGATAATTTTTAATCCTGGTTTAATCAAAGCCAAGATAATGAAATAGGCTTAAAAGTCTTTCTTGACTGTATTAGTTTTCAACCAACAAATGCTCTGAAAGCTTCTCTTCACGTGGCATGGACCCACCTGCCTCCCAAGATCCTGTGCAGACAGACACATGTGACCATGCACCTGTGACCGAGAGGAGCTTGACTTGCTGTCAGGGGCTGCATTGGCTGTGGGACACTGGGAAAGTATTCATGTCCAGGGACTCCAGTTCCTTCTTTGGAATAAGCCAGTAACAACCTGCAGGAGGCGTAAGGCTTGTTTTCAACCCATATATTCTTTGGTTAAGAATTACAATAGCTGATGGGTGGCACCTGTGCTCAATGAGTGGAGCACCAGCCCCATATCCAGAGGTGGCAGGTGCAAACACAGCCCAGGCCAAAAACTGCAAATAAACAAACAAACAAACAAATTACAATAGCTGGTATTGGTAGCCTTCCATAAAATGTTTCGTGGATTATTCTCTAGAAGCTTCTTACATTATTGAAAATGTAGCCAAAGTAATGTAGTAAATGATTCTCTTTTTTTTTTTGCACAAGTCTTTCTTAAATGTCTGCTATATAAATGCATTATTGCTATGGGGGGCCCAGAAACTAACAATGAAAAATGCAAACACCCTGCCCTTATGAGGTTTTAATTATACAGAAAGAGATGAACAATAAGGAAGCAAACAGTAAAATAAAACTGATGCCCCATAATGAAAACTGAAATAAAGAAAGGAGAGAAGGTGGGCCGCATGGGGGTAGCATTACTGTTGTAAATAAAATGGTCATCCAAGACCTGTAGGTTTCCATATATGAAAGATAGGAGAGGCAAATGAGAGAGAGAGCGCTAACAGACACCTGGGAGAGAAATCACACAACGCAGAGGGAATGTGATGCAAGGGCCCAGAGGCAGAAGCATCTTGATGAGTTCAAGGAAAGCAAGAATGGCTGTAGCAAATTGAGCAAGGAGTGGCATGTTTGGGCTGACAAAATGCTTTCCTGTGCCAGTGAAAACAGATTAAAGTATAGCAAGGCTAAAAAGCACAGTGACTATATGAGCAACCCTTCTATGAAAGACTGCAGTGTTAGAGGTGTGCAAGGATGCTCACGGTCCACGGGACGCCTACAGAATTTATCTTGAGGTAGGTTGAAAACACCTGCTGTACCTCTCCAAAAAAGATTTGATTAAGTCTTATTGTAAAACACATGGGATTTTTAAAACAGTATGAGAAAACGTGAAAGTTATTTATAATCTTTCCTATTTATCTCCTTCAGAATGGGAATGTCTATCCTACACCTATTCAGTTGTTGTATTTTAGAGGCACATATCTTACTTGATTTCACTGGTGAAGAATGCTGGAAAGAAATTTGCTTTCGGATGGATTGTGCCTTGGGTCTCACTCATATTTGATTTAGAAGAGACTCTGGACTTCACACTTCTGAATTGCTGCTGGAAAGAGTTAAGACTTTGGTGACTATTGAGCGGGAAAAACTAACTGTATTTTGCATGTGGGGAGTTAATGAATTCTGGAGCCTAGGAGTAGAATGTAATGGTCTGAATATGCCTCCCAAAATTGTATGTTGAAACTGAATCACCAGTGTGATGGGATTCAGAGGTAGGATCTTTAGGATGTGATTCAGTCGTGAGGGCAGAACCCTCATGAATGAGATTAGTGACCTATAAAAGAGGCTGAGGAAGTAGCCCAGACTTAAGCATTATAAAAACTCTCCCTGTAACAAAAACATTTATACCCCCATAATATTTTGAAGTTAAGAAAAGAGACCAAAGGGAGTGGCCTAGATTTCCACTCTGGAATCAAAGGTAACAGTATGATATCATAGTTTGTTTTTTTTTTTTTAAAGAAGGATAAAATTAACATTTATTTGCTACCTAGCTTTATATGATTTTAATATTTTGCCAAACGTAGTAGAGAGAATAACATGTATTCATCAAACTCCATTTCATTTCCTCGGCCAGGGCAAACAAAAAGACTGCATTTCTCAGCCTCCTCTGCAGTTTAATTGGTTCCACAAGACTAATTCTGTCAATGGGCATAAGCAGATTTCATAGTTTTTAATATGCAGAGGGTACCCAAAAATGTATACACATTTTAAGAAAGAAAAAAACTGTATTAAAATTACAATCAAGTTATGATTTACTTCTGCAGTTACAAGAAATACAAGATAAAAGATAACAACTTTTATTGGTATATATTGGGTATTGCAATTTTAATGCAGTTTTTACCTTTCTTAAAATGTGTACACATTTTTGGCACCCTCCGTATGTGTAGATAGAAACAGAAATGGATAGAAATTTTTATACCAAGAAGGATATATACATAACTTTTCCCTAACTTTGATCTCTGAAGAGCCTGTATGCAATGCCATCCCAATAGCAATTGGCACACTTAGTACCCATATCTTTTATTCCAATTTTCTTTTGAAAACCAGCTTACTAGTGCTTCACTGTCATGTGATGGCAGAGTACTAACATGCTTTAAACGATGTGGTTTTATGTCACCAGGATCCAGGAGCCAATATGAAGCATAGGAAGCAACTTCTAATAGCCTAATCAGGGTAAAGCTGTGCGATAAAGTAAATATGACAGTTTATAATAGGTTTAAACCAGTTTAATGGTTTATAACTCTCAGATAAAAATAAATATCCATGAATTTATAATGACACACATTTAAAAAAATTAATCAAGAAATAAATATTCCACTCTTCCTTACAGTGGAATTCTAATTAATAAATGTAGAAAGAATAACAGAAATAGAAAATTGTCATTTGGGGAGCACTAAAATAATAATTGTTGCAGGGAAGAACCATTAATGGATAATAAAATAAATGGGTAAAAGTATGATGAGAAACAGATTATTTGCACAGTCCCAAAATATCTCTTCACAAAGTAATTATTAAACAAGGGGACTATTACCTTTAAAAGGGAAAAAAACCTATCAGATACAATGTTACACAAATGTTCTCATAAAATTTCTAGTAATAGACATCTCATTATGAATCTCCAATGATGCTCTGCAAAGAGCAAAATATTGCTTTGGTGGAGATTTTTTTTAAATAAAAAATGCAAACCCTAATTTAAACATAGGGAAAATTATGCAAACCTAAACCAAAGGGATATTCTACAAAACAACTAGCTCAGACTTCAAAATGTCAAGTCATGTGCAACAAAGAAAGAAAGTTTCAGATTGGAGGAATATAAAAAGAAATGCCATCCAAGTGTAATATGGAATACAGCTTGGATCCTAGACTAGAAAAAGGACATTAGTTGGACAATTGGTGAAGTTTATATAGATCAGCAGATGAGATGGTGCTATTGTATTTGCATTAACTTTCTGGTTTTTATCATTTTACCAGGTTATAGAAAGTTAGCATTTGAAGAATCTGGGTGAAGGATTGATGGGAACTCTGCAACATTTCCGTAAGTTTAACATTGTTTTAAGAGTAAAGTTAGAAATTTTAAAATAAAGTAAAACAAATATTTTTTAAAAGGTATGAATACCCTCCTCCCAAATATTTAGCTGTATAACTCCCTTGAGATAAATAATGACTATTGTCATTTTGGTATAATTAAAATATAAAAATTAGGTGGCTTTTATGAGGTGCTAACATTTTATAACATTTTGGCTTATATCTGAAGTCCAGGATTACAATTTATGTTTGTTTAATTTATTACTAAATCTTTAGCACCTAAAAAGTTAATCATCCCCCACACTGTGTAAGTGGTCACCCGATATACATTAATTAAATAAATTAGCTATAGAAAAAGGGTCTTTATCTTAGTCCTATTATTTACTAACAATGATTTTTATAAAAATTGTTTAACTGCATAAGGTCTTGGTTTTCCCATTAACAAAATGGGCATCTCCTTGCCTAGCCCTTGACATCATTGAGAGGACTAGAGGGGATGGTGTGTGGAAAGCATGTAACAGAGTTCTGGTGGCATCAAACATCAGTCAGTGCTGATTCTCCCTTTTCCCTCCATCAGAGTGTTTCCAGCTATTTATTTTAAAGGGATCCTATCAGATCACATATTCCTTGCCAATCCTTCCAGATTAATAAATACCCCAAGTCTGAGTCCACCAAGTTACTTTTCTATTTAATATTTGGAATTCGTTGAGGGTACAAAAAATTAGGTTACACTGATTGCATTTGTTAGATAAAGCCCCTCTTGTAATTGTGCCCCACCCCCAAGAGGTGTGCCATACACCATAAACCCCCATATCCCTCCCTGCTCCCTCATTCCCCATCCCACCTCTTATATTAGCAAATCTACTGCCTTCATATTGGAATTGAGTACACTCGGTTCTCGCTTTTCCATTCTTATGATGCTTTTCTAAGAAGACTATGTTCCACCTCCATCCAAGTTAATACAAAAGATGTAAAGTCTCCATTTTTTTACTGGCAGAATAGTATTCCATGGTATACATATACCACAGCTTGTTAACCCATTCCTGGGTTGGTGGGCATTTAGGCTGTTTCCACATTTTGGTGATTGTAAATTGAGCTGCGATAAACAGTCCAGTGCAAATGTCCTTATAAGAGAATTTTTTTTTCTTCTGAGTATATGCCTATGAATGGTCTTGCAGTATCAAATGGGAGGTCTAATTTGAGTTCTTTGATGATTCTCTATACTTCCTTCCAAAAAGGAAGCTGTACCACCAGTTTCCTTTTGAGTTTGCAGTCCCACCACCAGCAGTGTTCTCTCTGCATCCACGCCAGCATCTGCAGCTTTGAGACTTTGTGATG
>CAUYRH010049444.1:0-16404 GCA_963574655.1 Perodicticus potto | reverse complement strand
CAACAGTGGAAACATTCTTAGAGCATCTGGGCACTGCAGGCCAGCCCCATGGAGAAGCCAGAAAGCCAGAGCCGCAGGGGCACTTGGCAGCCCCTGCCGCACCCTGCAGTACCTGACTCCTGCCTGTAAGAGATGCCAGCCCTAGGCGGTGCCGGAGACCGGGGTGGCGACTTAAGTTACTGACCTCTATATTTTCAATGTGAATAGAAAATGGGTTATGGAAAAGTTGTATGTCCTGTTCATGGAGATGAAGCTCTTTAAATCTAAATTGGAACTCCTTTTGCAACTTTTCCAGTGAATCCAAACGTTTTGTTTGGGAATGCAACCAGTGGTTTTTCCGCTAACAGATTTTGCAGCCCGGGATGAGTCCGCTGCTAAACCAGACAGGCAGTGGAGGCAAAAACACCCGGCGTGTCAGATAAACATCCTCGGCGGGCCACATGTGGCCCACAGGCCGTAGTTTGAGGACCCCTGATTTATACTATAGTCTGAGGTCTGGTAGCATGATTCCTCCACCTTGGTTTTATTTCTGAGTAATGTCTTGGCTATTTGAGGTTTTTTCTTATTCCATATAAGACGAAGTATTATTTTTTTGAGATCTTTAAAGTATAACAATGGAGCTTTAATAGGGATTGCATTAAAATTGAATATTGCTTTGGGTAGAATGGACATTTTAACAAAGTTGAATCTTTCCAGCCATGAGCATGGTATGTTTTTCCATTGTTAACATCCTCAGCTATTTCTTTTCTTAGGGTTTCATAGTTCTCTTTATAGAGATCTTTCACATCCTTTGTTCAGTTAACTCCCAAATATTTCATCTTCTTTGGCACAACTGTGAACGGAATAGAGTCCTTGACTGTTTTTTCAGCTTGGCTATTGTTGGTATATATAAAGGCTACAGATTTATGAGTGGTTGATTTTGTAACCTGAGATACTGCTGTATTCCTTGATCACGTCTAAGAATTTTGTAGTAGAATCCGTGGTGTTTTCCAGATATACAATCATATAATCTGCGAAGAGTGAAAGTTTGATCTCTTCTGACCCTATATGGATACCCTTGATCACCTTTTCTTGAAGGGCATTCTTCCCTAAGGAACAGGCATTCAATCTTTCTCTATTAAGTATAATGTTTCTGTAGATTTTTCATAGATACGACCTATCACATAGAGAAAACTCCCTTCTAAACCTAAACTATTGAGAAGTTGTATCAGACATGGATTTTGGATTTTTTCAGATTTCTTTTCTATATCTACCAAGACAATCAAAGGATTACTTTTTATTTTGTTTTTGTGGCGAATTGTATTGATTGACTTTTTAATGTTAAATCAAGATTTGGAGGGGACCAACTGGATCAGAATGTATTATCATTTATATATACTGTTAAATTCCATTTGGTAATTTTAAAAAAAGATTTGTGTATTTTGTTTATATATTACATAAGTTGTACACTATATAAATTTATTGAAAATTGTTTTATGAGTCATAATATTGTCTATTTTGGTAAATTTTTTTGTGTGTACTTGACGAATGTGTTATCTTGCTGTGTTGAGTAGAATATTTTAGATGAATTTGCTTCACAGTCTTGCTGAAGTCTTCTATATCCTTATTTGGTTCCTCTTTGTTTGTTATATTGATTATTAAAAAAGAACATTAAGCCTTCTACTATAATTGTGAATTTGTCCACCACTTCTTAACATTCTATCAGTTTTGTTTTGCTTTATATATCCCGTGGTTCTGTTATTATGTATGTAAATATATAGTATTATTGTGTAGTCTTGATTCTTTTATTATTATGAAATGAAATTCTTTACTCCTAAAGATATTCATGTTCTGAAATTTACTTTGATACTAGCAAAGACACTTCAATTTTCTTTAGATTAGTATTAGCATACTTTGCCTTCTTTTACATTACATATAGTTAAAATTCTGTGGCACCCTTAAATTATGTTGATTTAAAAAAGAGTAAAAAAGAAAGCATATATTTATTGTGCTTTGAACTTCTTTTGAAAATAAATTAATAATCTTTAAATTTTTTTTTCTTTTTTGCAGTTTTTAGTGGGGGCTGGGTTTGAACCCGCCACCTCCGGTGTATGGGGCCAGTGCCCTACTGCTTTGAGCCGCAGGCACCACCCATAATCTTTAAACATTTTTGTTGCACATCTAAGATTCTCCATGACACACCATTGTACAGTGGCCCACTGGTTGAAAATCAGTGATTTAGACCATTTACATCTAATTTATTTATTAATAATGTTTAGTTTATTATCTCATTATTCATTTTATATTTGTCCCATTTATTCCTCCTTTGTTCTCTTTTCTACCTTTCTTCAGTGAATGTTTTTTACATTCTACTTGCTTTGTTAGTTTACTACTTACAACATTGTTTACTTATTTTCGTGGTTGTTATTAAGTTTTGTACTACTTCTTTAACTTATTATTTTACTTTCAAATGATATCATGCCAATTCAGATATAAGATAAAAACATTCTCATAGTATACTTTAGTTTATTCCCTCTGGGATTTACGCTTTTCTTGTCAAACATTCCACTTTTATATATGTTATAACTCTGCAATAGATTGCTATAATTTTATTTTAAAACGTCAATTATAAAGAAATTTTAAAATATAAGAAAATTGTGTCTTTCCTCTCCACTCTTTGTTCCTTTGTATAGTTACACATTTCCATGTGGAATAATTTGATTTCTGCATAAAAATTTTTCTTTAATGCTTCTCATAGCACAGTTTTTCTTCTGGAGATTAAATTATTAACTTTTCATATCTCTAAAAAAGTCTTTCTATCATATGTTTATTTAAAAGGTATTTTTGCTGGGTATAGAATACTGTATCAACAATTTCTTTTCTTTTTGGTACTTTAAAAATGATACTCTACTACTTCTTTCTTGTCTTATTTCTGATGAAAAAACTTTTGTATCATATTTAACTAACATATCTTTGCTGGAAGACTTGGTTTTGAGCAAGTTGATTAGTATGTGCCTTAGCATAGCTTTCTTTGAATTTCTTGTGCCTGGGATTTGTTGAGGTTCTTCTATCTGTGATTTTATACTTTTCATTAAATTATATACTCTTAATTTTATACTTTTTACCAAATTTCTTATTCATTATTAGTTCAAATGCAATTTTTGTATTTGAATACATTATTAGTTCAAAACAAAATTCTCTTTGTATCTGTATGTCTCTTCCTTTGGGGAATGACATCTTAGGGCACTTGAAGTTGTGCCACAGTTCACTAAAATTCCTTTCATTTTCTTTTCTTTTTTTTTTTAGAGACAGAGTCTCACTTTATCGCTGTCGGTAGACTGCCATGGCATCACAGCTCACATCAATCTCCAACTCCGGGGCTTAGGCGATTCTCTTGCCTCAGCCTCCCGAACAGCTGGAAGTACAAGTGCCCACCACAACGCCTGGCTATCATTTTCAAAAAATGTTTAATTCTTTTTCTATATTTCATTTAAAACACTACAATGCATCACTTAATGATGAGTATATGTTCTGGGAAATACATTATTAGTTGATTTCATCATTGTATTAATATTAGAATGTACTCATACAATCCTAGATGGTATAGCCTCCTACATGCTGAGGTTATCTGATACACCCTATTGCTTCTAGGCTATAAACCTGTAAAGCATGCTACTGTACTGAATATTAGGCAATTATAATATACTGGTAAATATAATATTTCTGTATTTAAACATATCCAAACATAAAAAAGGTACAGGAAAAATATGGTATTATAATTTTATGGGATCACTGTAGCATATGCAATCTGTTGTTGACTAACACATTGTCATGAGGGGAGTGACTATAGTTTCCATTGCTACATATTTAAGATCTCTTGTTATATGATGTCTAACTGTCATTAACTTAATAAAGATATTTTTACGTGAGACACTGTAATTTTACTGCTTAAAAATTGAATTGGTGTGTGCTGAAAAATGTTTCACAATCTTTTTAAATTTTTGCATGCTTAGAACACTGTCATGATGAGTGGTTTTTGCTTTTTTTTTTTTGAAATAGATTCTCACTATGTCATCCTTAGCAGAGTGCTGTGGTGTCACAGCTCACAGCAACCTCCAACTTTTGGACTTAAGCGATTCTCTTGCCTCAGCCTCCTAAGTAGCTTGGGACTACAGGCACCTGCCACAATGCCCAGCTAGTTTTTCGTTTCAGTTGTCATTGTTGTTTAGCAGGCCTGGGTGGAACTCGAACAAGCCAACCTCGGTGTACATGGCTGGTGCCCTACTCACTGAGCTACAGGTGCTATGGTAAGTGTTTTAATGTCCTTGTCTACTAATTCAAACATCTCTGTCAGTCCTGGATAGCTTTGCTTTACTGACATTTTCCTTACCAAGGATCTTGTTCTCCTTATTTCCATGACTGGTATTTTTTTATTGGTTGTTAGGCATTTAACTTTTATCCATTTGGGTGGTTAATATTTTTGTATACATATATTCTTGACTTTTGCTCTGGTATTCAATTCAGTTACCTGGAAATTGTTTGATATTGTTGGCTCTTGTTTTTAAGCTTTCTTAGGCAGGGATCAGAGCAGTGCTTAGTTCAGGGTTAATTATTCCCCAACACTGACACAATAACTTTCTAAATACGTTAACTAATTCTCCATAAACTATGAGGTATTCCAATGTAGCTGGAGAGGATAGATCCTAATCCTAGATGTATAGAAATGGTTTTGACTGAAATTTTCAGGCATTTCCCCTGTTGCTCCCCAACCTCCTAGTCTTAGGTAGCTTCCAAACATACATGCATTGATCAGTATTCTGGAGGTCAGTGTGCAAATCTCCAAGAATTCTACCTTTGTGTAGCTCTCTACTTTCCATCATCTGTTTATAAATTCTCTTGCATTATAATCCTTGGACTCTCCACTCCACTCAGTGTAGGGAATCTGCTGGACTTCACCTGGGTTCTCTCACCTTGGGTCATGACCTGGAAACTCTTTTTTCTTTTTTCTTTTTTTGTAGAGACAGAGTCTCACTTTATCATCCTCAGTAGAGTGCCATGGTGTCACACAGCTCACAGCAACCTCCAACTCCTGGGCTTAGGCGATTCTCTTGCCTCAGCTTCCTGAGTAGCTGGGACTACAGGCGCCCTCCACAATGCCTGGCTATTTTTCTGTTTTTTGCAGTTCAGCTGAGGCCGGGTTTGAACCTGCCACCTTCGGTATATGGGGCCAGTGCCCTACTTGACGAACCACAGGCACCACCCAGCCTGGAAATTCTTTTATAGCCTTATGCTTGTGCAGGTGGGCAGGTTTATGGCTCACCTTATTTTGTTCTTATCTCAATGATTAGTATCCTTGGTTAAAAACTATTGTTGAATATATTTTGATTTTTTTTGTTCTTTCGGGTAAAAAGGGTGAATCTTGTTCCTTTTACTATACATTTATCAGAAATGGCAGTTCTAACTATATAATGTTATGATACATATACTGGTTTTCACCATCACTCCTGGATCATAGCTGCCATAGCCCCTTCTTATGTGATTAAAACTATAAGCATATCTTCAGTTAAAATGTTTGGCCTCTGTCCTTGGTTCCTATGATATAAGTGAACAACTATTTTTTTTTTTTTTTTACAATAATGTTGGGACATGTTAGGCCTCAGAAAGTAAAATTCCTCTGACCTTCTTCTGCATTCCTTCATGTACCCTGAGTAGGCACCAAGTATTCCAGGGACCTTCCTTTCTGGATTTGAATTCTTCTTATCAGTCATCACCAACATTGCTCTGAAATTCCTCACCCTCTTTGCCACTGAGGAGTTATATATTCTTGATAATATGCTTGAGTTTTGATTAGGCCTATCCCCAAAGATGCTGCCTCCCTGAATACAGCCTTGGACTCTGTGACTCTCAATCTTTCCCAACCTCAGCCCTGATCCAGTATTTCCAATCCAAGGTCAAATCTTATCTGGATAAGTGTGAATTGAACGTTGAATAAAGTTAAATTGTTAAATACTATTTATCTATCATATCTACCTTCCTTTGGGGTGTCATAAATATAGATAAACAGGTTAGAAAAAATAAATCTTCACAAATACACTAGCTTATAGGGTTTCTCAAACATGATCCCTTTTGAGGCTGTTTTCCTTACATTTTTCAGCAAAAGAAACTATTGTCATGGAGTCCATTCTCAGTGCAAAGTAAAACATTTTACAATGCCTCTCCCGACTGCTCTTGTTACTGATTCCATTTGACAAGTGGCTGCTTCTCGATAATTACTGTACAAACCATTACTTCCAAAATAAATTAAACTCTCATCACTTTATCCTGCTCTTCTACATTCATTAATAAGAATCTTGTAAAATATGTGGCTGCACCTGCATTAGTAAGTGCAGAAGCTTGTATTAAAAGACTGTGCTTTTGTATATCTTTTGTCTTTGAGAGCTTTGTTTAGCTCATTTACAATAAGAGTCCTGACCTTTTACTGGGGCAGGGCTGGGTGGGGCCAAGCCCTAAAGTCAAAGACGATATCTAATTTGTTTTTATTTAGTCATTTGAATTTATTAAATAAAATGTATACATTCTCCTTAAAAGGTCAGTATCAGCAGCTAAAGGATCAGTTTTTATATTGCACATTGATTCTCACTATGTAGAAACTATGCTTGTATGTCAGGTGCAGGCTATTCTTACATAGGTTGTAAAAAAAAACTGAAATATGGTGAAACTGGACTGATTGTTTTTGTATTAAAATCTGATCCTGTATCATATTTGTGATGATTGACATTTGTCAAATTTCACTATCAGGATGCTAAGAAATCTTCAATTTCTTTTACCCTAAAAAATTTTCTCAGTGATCCCAAACTGAGATCAATGCTGCACAGTAAACATCAAATGCAGATATGGTTTCTCTGTATGGTAATAACCTTCTTTTTTATGGATAATAAAATGTGCAATTTTTCTTGAGGAAAAAAAATTTCTGGTCACCAAGCGAAAATTTTTGAACCCTCTAGTCATCATTCCCAAGTAATTAGAAAATTTTTGATTTTGTATTCTAACATAGATTCGTTTATTGATTAAGCTCATTCAACAAACATTTACGATCAGGTGAGTACTTGGCTCTCTTCTAGGTGCTGTATTAGAGGTAGCATTTTTCACTTCTATTCTGATCTCAAGGTATATATCAAGTTAAAACCTCAACATCTAGTATCTTTAGAGTGTCAGTGCTATAAAAGTTACCTCTGTTTCTTATTTCTCATTACAATTAATTCTAAATAATATGAGTACAAAATGTAATGGCAGCCCCTGATGTTGACTGACTGCACATTTTATAGCACATACTAAATGTGCTTACGAAAAGTTACTTTAAGCTACTGTCTTTGTTTTTAGTGATGTCCCAAATTTTCTCACCTTATTCTGTAAATAACCTTGCCTCTAGAGATTTTAGAATTACTGCCATAAGACCCCAAAGCAAACAATTATTCTCCAAGACAGTTCCGATATGAGATATAATGTCTCAAAAGATTCTCTGACAAATAGCCAAACCATCCTGACAGTGTAAAATGAAGCACTTGTAGAAAAGCCCAGGTTTTTCTTTCCTTTTTTTAAAAAATGAAACCCCTTCTCTGCACAAAAATTATTATAAAGTAAGACATATACATTTTTTCTTGGTAAAATATTTGACAAAAATTATTTGTGAGCCCCCAAATAGCCCCAGGTTACTTTCTTTCCCTCACTTTAAATGTAAAGAAAATGTTTAGAAATATTTAGCCACTTATCAAGGTCATCTTATAATTCATAGTATTAATATCTGAACTCAGGTTTTCTGTCTCTTGGAAATGTTTAGACATAGGAAAATAATGTCAATGCTCTTCAATTTTTTTTACCATATATAATAGCAATATTCATTCAGTTTTATCCATAACTTTTCTTTCTTTCTACATTCTCTATTTTTGATTACCGTTATCACTTAACTTTTATTTTTCATCTTATAATTTATACCTGGGAAAATACTTACCTCACTTGTTTCCCAATACCTTCTATCCATTTCTTCTTATTGATAACCAAAATAAAATTATTTCTCCATTCAAAATGAAAATGACATGCAATTTAAAAAATTCTCATAATATTTATTTGAAAAGGAGCCTATTTGATGCTTTTCCCCTTCTTCCCTGGTATGACATTGAAGTCAAGAATGTAAAGGAACACCTATCCTTTAGACCTAACAAACAATTATGTGAGAGCTGGTGGTAGTTGAGAAGTTAACCTGATTCAAAGTAACTGAAGACTTTTCTTTCTTTCTTTTTTTTTTTTTTAATTAAATCATAGCTGTGTATATTAATGCAATCATGGGGTATAATGTGCTGGTTTTATGCACAAATTGAAATATTTTTATCAAACAGGTTAACATAGCCTTCATGGCATTTTGTTAGTTATTGTGTTAAGACATTTGTATTCTACATTTAGTAAATTTCACATGTACCCCTGTAAGATGCACCAATTCTTAAGTCGTATTTGTGTTGGTTAAATCGGATTGGAAATGTCAGAAAAGAGGAGAATAAATAAACTTTCTATTAAAATCTTTCTCATTGGGAATAATTAATTCTATGCTTGCCAATTTTGCAAATTCAGAAAAATGTAACTTGTTAATAACTTGGAAAGTATTCTGGTAGATAGTCTAATTCAAGGAACTTATAAGACAGATATGTCTATTTTGAGACAGAGTCTTACTCTGTCATCCTGGGTAGAGTGCCCTGGTGTCAGCTTAGCTCACAGCAACCTCAAAGTCCTGAGCTCAAGAGGTCCTCCTGCCTCAGCCTCCCCAGTAGCAGGGACTAGAGGTGCCTGTCACAATGCCCAGGTAGTTTTTCTATGTTTAGCAGAGACAGGGTCTCACTCTTGCTCAGGCTGGGCAATCTACTCATCTTGCCCTCCCAGAGTGCTAGAATTACAGGTATGAGCTAGTAGAGTCATGCCCAGCCCCAGATACTTTTCTTTTTGAAATAGGATTTTGCTCTGCCACTCAAACTGCAGCCTCTAACTCTTGGGCTCGTGTGATCCTCCTGCCTGCCTGAGTCATGATGCCCAGATAACATTTAAAACTTTTTTTTTAGATGCGAAGTCATACTATATTACCCAGGCTGGTTCTGAACTTCCGGCTTCAACGGAGTTCCTCCTACCTCAGCTTTACCCTGGCTGGGATTATAGATATCAGTCCCAGACTCCAGCTCAAGACGGATACTTTTATACTGTTCTAATGTTCGGACTTCTAATGTTTAGAAGATTTATCCTTAGTTTGAACTAAAAATCATCCTTTGGTAATGTTTTCCTGTAAGTTCAACTTCTTCTGAAACAATGTGTAAGAGTCAGTGTTATATCTGCATGACTTTTTTGTCTTTGCACTGAACAGCTTTAATTTCTGTAAAAGGATCTCAGTGGTGATGTTCCAAGCCCCCTTTCCTTATGATGGCCTCTGCTGACTATTTTGGGCTTGTCAGTTCTTTGTGACATCCGGTGTTCCTATGATGGAGTAGATATTGCATAATAGTGATAATTATAATTAAGACAAAATATTTTATCACATGCAATCTAAAAGTTTGTTGTTGGCTCATATACCATTTGTGGTAAATGAATGAACATTTTTTAATAAACTTGGTTTTCTTAAAGTAGGAGAATGTTGAGCAAGATGGCTTATCAGATCCATCAGATCCAGTTGTAAAATTCTTGGAATCAATTTGCTAGTAATCACCTTTGTTGTCTGCAAATCTCTTGAGCGTGATTTCTATGTCTTCAACTCAAATAACACTAAAAATGAAGAACTAAATAAATCTAAAGGTAGCAAACTATTAGAGACTTTTAGAGTGAAGTCAATCCATCAGGAAAAACTGTGAAGTGTTGCTTTTCTACCAATCACTGAAACATCTAACATGCAATCTTTGTGTCTCCTGAGCGCTAAACACATTCATTTAGGGTCGTTAAAATGACTCTATAACGTAGGTAGTATTTTCATCACTTAAAAATAAGAAAACTAAAATGTAAAAATTCTTTCTCAAATCTCACAACCTATTACCCATAAAAAAGGATTAACGTCTAGGTTGATTTGTTACTGCCACACAAAATAAAAGTGTATTTTATGTACAATAATTCCATATACAGACAGTCCCCAACTTACGATGGTTTGAACTAAGATTTTTTTTACTTTACTAGGTGCAAAAATGATATTCATTTGATAGAAACCATACTTTGAGTACCCAGCTATTCTATTTTTCACATACAATGTAGTATTCAATACATTGCATGAGAAATCCAACATTTGATTATAAAATAAGTTTTGTGTTAGATGAATTTGCCCCACAGAGGAAGCACATTTCACATAGGCTCGGCCAAGCTGTGGTATTTGGTAGGTCAGATACATTAACTGCATTTCTGACTTTGAGTACATTTAACTTAATAGGGGTTATTGGGGTGGAACCCTATCTTACATCAATGAGCATCTGTATAATAGCTCAAAATAAAAACAAAATAAAAAGAATGAATAGAATCTTCTTTTCTGTACCTTACTTCTAATGATTCATTTCAGTTCCCCCATAAAGTCTTTTTTGATCTAATTAATTTGATCTGCTTCTCTTGATTCTTTCTGACACATTATTTAAAGCACTTTTGTGGCTTAAAACTCATTGGGCCTTACAATACAGATATTTGGACACTTGTCTAAACATCCCTATCATAATGAATACATCTCAAGTGCATAGCCTATATTTTAATCATCATGATATCCATAAAACCCAGTTCTATACATTTAACAAATATTTCATGAGAAGAACTGGATTATATCAAAATGAATTAAGCATTACTTTCTATAGCATTTAAGCTTTAAGTATAAATGAATAACTGAATTGTTAGAGGCATCCTTAGGAAATTAAGCAGAAATTAATCTTTCACTTTCTGGGTATGTACAAAATAATAATCTCATAATATTTTTAGGACGTTATTTGAAAGTCCTTGCATTGTAAAATATCTAATTTATTTGCATAAACATGTGTGTGCTAAGCATGCATAATTTAAATTATGGATTTGTTTTTTGCTGACTTTTAAATTTCTGAGAATATCGATGGACGACGTAGTAGATGAACTTCCGAAAGATTGGCCCGAACATCTCCTATATGTAATGTACTGTGGCGGGGCCAGCAAAGCTGGTGTTAGTTTAGTGGGGGACACAGACACAAAAACAATGAAGCAATTGCCTATTCACACAAAGGAAGACCACCATCACCACCTGCAGGTGTCAGGAAAGGCTTCTGAAGGAAAAATTTCTGAGTTATCCTAATGTTTAGTAACTGCTAGTCAGACCAAAGTTGTGTTGGAGAAGGGAGGAAAGCTTTGGAGCAGAGAGAACAAGAGGAGTAAGTGCTTGGTTTATGAGAAGAATTAGATATTCAAAGTTGATGAATGGTGAAATTCTTAGCAGAGAGTGCTCAGAGAAGAGGCTGGAGAGGTGGGCAGAAGTCGCACTCAAGCAGAGGCCTGTAGGTCAGTGGAGGAGCTCTGATGTCCCCCCCATGGAAATGTGTCAAGAAGAAGAGTTACATATTTATGTATTTTACCTGGATTGTTTTCGTGCTTGGTAAAAAGAAACAACTGTCTAAGTTTGGGCAGCCATACCAATAGTAGAGAGGAAGTCATAGGTTCGGGTAAAACAAACAAGGCTTGGTGGCTAATTGGCACATAGACATGAGAGTATGTAAAAGAATCAAGGTTCAAATAGACTATAATTAGTTGACTTTTAGATTTGTTGAAGGGTTGAGTCCTGGCTGGGACACTAGCTGGGAATCTCAGTACATAGCTGGTAGTTGAAACCAGGAGCACTGAGGGTCATCCAGGGGGGATGTGTAGCCCAAGATTAGTAATGGGCTCTGAATCAATATTATTGAAGGAAATGAACATTCAGTTCATTATCTATCCAGTGACAGTGAGAGAAGATTTCAAAAGAGAGAAAATAATGTCAGAGATGTAAAAGAAGATCATGATAACATGATATTACAAAAAACAAAGCAAGGAGGTGTTTCCAGAAGGATGAAATGGTAACGAGTGTTAGATGCTTATTGTTGTTGTTAGAAGAACAGTAAGAATCAGAAGAAGAAAAGAAAATAGAGGAGTGGGGGTGATAAAAGACAGATTGCAATTTGTGTCTTCTTTTTTCTGTGCCTGACAATTCTATTATGTGCTTTCTATGCAGCATCTCATCCTGTCTCCCAGAAAATCTTATGACACAGGTACTTGTGTAATTGGGGTGCTGGAACCGGAGGAAGACCCAAACACTCTTAAGGGTAAAGTTTTGTCCTCTGTTTACCAAAACTCAGAATTCTAGGAAGAGATTGTTCTCAAAGCCCAAATAAGTTGCTTGGAGAGAACTTCACAGAGTTCTTAAAACCTCTCCCAAAGTTATTATTTTTATTTAAATATCATGCAGCCCTCTAATCTCTAGCTGCAGAACTCTTTCTAATCTGTACATGTTCTATCTGTTGTTTTTTTCTTCAGCCCAGGGTTGTGATGGCCTTTATGGTGTTGGAAGCAGGGGAGGACTGGCCAACTTGACTGACAGATAACTAGATCATTAAGTAATTTTTGCAGCTAAGCTGGGGTAAAAGGGGAGGGGATTTGAGGTTGTTTCCCCTTTTATGCTTGTACAGCAAAATTCCATATTATTATTCTGTATTATACAAATGGCTGTTGGTTCTCAGACCAAGGAAATCTTAGCCAGTGAAGTGTTCTGACTCACTATTCATTTCATAAACTTCATAATAACATAGCCCTAAAGTTCCATGACTAATTTTTTTTATCTCTTATACAGAGTTCTATGGCATTTGTTGTATTACCCCCACTTTACAGATGAGAAGACTATAGAGAGATTAGGTGAGTTTCCTTGACATGAGAACTTCAGGGGCATTATTTTGACCAGCCCCTACCTACTTCCATTTATCAGCCAACTCTACATTAGCATACTAAAAGACACAGTGTTTGCTATTTAAAGGAGGCTTCAAAAGCCCTTCTGCACAGAAGTTCTGAAATTGCCACTGGTCGTAAGGACTGTGTTAATTAGCATATAACAGTATCATGAACTTGAGAATACTTTATATTCCATAAATACCAAATTAATTATTCTTTAAATACCCTACTTAATCTGATTCTCTTTCTAGTGCTGTGTATTCCCCAAATGCACAATGGGTAAGTTTCTCTTTTTGATTCCTCTTAGATTTTGTACTGAGAAACGGGGAACTTCACAACAGTAGCATTAGAATTCCCTGGAAACTCTGTATCAGCTCATCTTTCCTCCAAGGCAGAAAAAGGTGACCTATTTGTTAAGTCTATTGTTCATTTTCATACATGTAACACTAATTAACATTGAAAAAGCTCCACCTCCCTTTAGGTAACCCCAATAAGAGCTATTTATTAAAATGATATAGGCCAACTATAGTCAATGAGCGGCTTCAGGAGAGAAATTATGCCACTGATACTCAAGATATTTCAACAGGGAAGTTAGCCTGAAGTTTCTGTAAAGCATCCACAATTTCAAGTTAATAGTTCAATAATACAATCATACTGAATTTTTTAAGGCCAGTTGTCTTTCATGATATCAGATGTCATAGCTTATATATTTACCTTCATGTGCCAACAGACACACTTGGTTGGAAAACTCTACATTGAAGAGTTGTGGGAGGAAGCAGTTCTGGACTAATTTTCATGTGATAATTTTACCTTTTTTGGGAATTGAAGGGTGGATAAACTGACCCTGAGATTTCCTAACTATATAGTTTTTCAAGAATCTGACCAATACATTGTAAATAACCCCAAAAGAAGGAATGTAAGACATATTTTGTAACATTCATATTTAAAAAATTTCAGTCTGGGGAAATTGTACATGCAATATACTTGGTAGCATTTCAATTAAAGAATGGAAGAAACATGTTTTTTAGTGCCACTAGTAAGAGTAAAATTTAATTAGATGTCATTTATTTAGTTTTTAAAAGAGGGGGTTGGTCCACATTGTCTCTTGGAAGCAGACATCGGGTCATGCAACAGAACTTGACCACCCTGAACTTTCAATTGTATATGTTCCTCCCAAGAATGAGGATGTCAACTGTCTGGTCTTTAGAAATAAAAGGAAATTCTATCAGATAGCGCAGTAGTGATTTTTGATTTTTATTTGACATAAAGTTTAGAAAAAAACAAAAATGAAATGATCTTTATTGAGAAATCTCCTGAATGGTTACTAGTACCTTTGAATTGTTTGTTTCATAGATTAGAATAAATTCAGGTCCAGAAAGTGGAAGAGACAGTCATCTTTTCACTGCTGAAGGTTCTGAACTAAACTGGGGCAAGTATCATAAGGCCAAAACCAGGCTTTGTCCAAAGAGTCTTCTCTCAACTTGATAAACAAAATTGCCTTTTATAATGGAAAAAAATTAGAACCTTTGTAATAATGGATGAGCCTTAAGAGTTATTGATATATGGTTCAGAAAACAGATGCAGACCAATTTATAGTTCACTTCAAACTAATATTTAGGAATGTAATGAGAGAATTTGGGATTTTCTCCAACACATCCAGATTTCATTTGGCATTTAAGGTAACAATAAGAAGGCTTTCAGTAATATTAAGAGGTTTGCTTTTTGTTTTTTAACTCTACATTTGTGAATGTTTCTCTTTGTTTTCAATCTGCTATATTGAATAAATTCAGATCAAAGTGGGTTGTCTTAATTTGGCTTATTTGGATTCAGTGCACGCTCACTGTGCATGAGCTGGGCGCTGGGCTCTGTGCTAGCCACAGAACACTGAGCCCTTGGCCAGTCTTCTCCCAGATCAGGACAGCAGAGGTGCTGACCCTAATGGAAGTGTTGTTTCAAACAAAATACTCTAGGACTGTAGAAGGGGGAACAAATGTCTCTACTTCTGTCTCACCCGAGCTTTAAATGATGACTTAGACTTTTGCAAAATCCTTTGCCCACTCTCCTGCCATCATCCAGATTCCATTATGTGAATGAATGAATGTCAGATTATGCACTTCCCCCGCTTACATCCCCCAGTGACTTCTCATTGCACTTAGGTTAAGATCTAGAGTTGTTTTGTTTTGTTTTGTGGGATCCAAGGCCCTCCATGATCTGGCTTTGGCCTTTCCAGACTCACCTTCCCTTGCTTCCCGTCCCACTCTAGCCAGGCTTGTCTTTTTATTTCTCATGGTCAAAGCCTAATTTACACAGGCCTAGCATCTGCTGTTCTCACTGCAGAAAAACTTACGCCCATATCTTTTGATGGTTTGCTCCTTCTCTTCATCCAGCAATCAGCATAAATCCCACCTTCTCACAGAAGCTGTCACAGATCTCACTGTTTAAAGCCCAAAGTATGTATCATTGAACGAATAAATAACAATCACTGTGTTTTCATATTCTTTGTCCAGTTTAAATAATAGCGAAGAGTCCAGTTGAGTTCACTTTTATTTAGGGAATATGCCAGTTTATATTTTGGTGCAGTTTTACCAGCTTAAAGATCTATTCTTAAAAGAAGTCCAAAGGTAACATAATAAAAGAAATGACGTAGGAAGTGTTCATGGCATCTATTCCTTGGAGCCAGCACTGTTGGCCTGTCCTGACACTAAATTCACCAATTTAAAAAAATTAAAAATAAATTACCCCTTCCTCTTTTTATGTTTCTAACAGTGCCACTGTCTTTGAGCGTTCCCCAAAGAGGGTACATGGGGTCAGTTTGCACATAACTAGCAAGGTTGAAACACTATTTCAGTTTTGTTGCAATCTTTCCTTTATGGGAAAACTAACATCCCAATATTATTAAAAATGCAAACCAATAAGACATAAAATGGCTTGCTTATTGCTAACATTTATGCAAAAACCACTTAAAATGTTAAAAATATTAATCTCCTACCCTATAGAGCAACTAATGCTGCACAGATGACAATTGTTTTTTCCACTGGAAAATCACCAGTATTCTACACTCTCCTCTCCTACTTAATTAACACAACTATATATATCCTTCAAAGTCACAGGGAAATGGTGTAATTGCTTTTGTAAATTCAACTAGTCTCCAATGAAGAACAGATTGCTAAATTAAATGCAAGTAATTTGAAGCTTTAAAAATCAGAAATATAGATATTCTTGCCTCTCTACAGTGTGAGGTGATATAGAGGTCAGGGAAAGAAAGGAAAAAGCAAGAATTCCTAGATCTGCCTTTAATTCTTGGTTGCGTTATTAGGAACATTTTCAAACCCACGTGTCAAGCAGAAATCATGCTACGTGAGATAATTCTACTTTATAATGAGACAAAGCTTCGATGACAACGTAGGTATGTGCTGGAGGGCTTTGGAATCAAAGATTATGTCTCTGTGTGTGCACATGTGGGTAGAATAACCCTGAAGATTCTGAAAA
>CAUYRH010049442.1:0-11277 GCA_963574655.1 Perodicticus potto | reverse complement strand
AGTTAGGGTTTCTCCTCGGAGAGGGAGAATTGATGCAGGACATCTGGCACCCTAGCCAGCTCAGCGGAGCTGACGGACCTGCCACCTCCTCCTTGGTGGTGTTGGTGCTGCGGCAGCCAGCTGAAGAGCCAGCGGGCTGGGTGACAGGCAAGGAGGGGGACCTCCAACGCCCACCAGAGGCTCCAATAGCCAAAAAGGCTGGACAACTGCCGAGGAGACACCTGTGCCTTGGTGTCTCCTTCAATTTACACTTAGGACTAAATGTGGAACCCCCATTTCCTATGCCTAGGTCAATTTCATGTGAATTTCCTAGGCCTCAATTCCATGAATGGACTGTATCCATTCATTGATACACTCATTCACCTTGTCCCCAGCAGAAGGGACTGTATTCATTCATTTCCTGGCCAAGGAACCCATACACCTATATATACCCTGAGGCCAAAGGCCTAAAGGAAGAGATGGAGAAAGACCGGTAGAGGAACGGAGAGAGCTTCTCTCTCCCCGCTTGAATTCTCTCCCTCTACCAGGAGCTTTAGTGTTTTCTGTATTCTTTTCTGTAAATCAATTCTGTCTTACCACTGAGAGGTTGCGGGGCGGGAAATAATGTAATGAAGAATAATAAAATACATGTATTTAAAAAAAAAAAGGAAAAGTTGGGGTAATCATCAAGTAGGTGAACATTTGTCAACAGGTTTAACTTATGGCCCCTTCGGATAAATGTAAAAAGCTCACACCCACTTTTAATGTTCTTGGAATTTTCAAAAGAAACCAAATACCCTAACCAACACCAAATCAAAGCAATAGTGGTTTCAGAATTTGATTTTCCAAACAAGCAAACCTCCCTTTTCCCTCAGAACTAAGAATCACCTAGTTGGGTGGTAGCAACTGTCAACAAGAACATAACTTTACTCCTGAATTCTCAAGGAAGAGAGGGCGTGGATACTGGATCCACATAGGACCAGATAACCAATAGTATCAGAAGGAGTTACAGCCTACAGTGACAATAGACCATGGCCCTAGCAAAAATCTATTAATAATTACCTGATTAAAGTTTTTGAAGGAGAACTCTTTGTAGATGGCATCTCTCTCACTTAATTCTGACCATCCTGCAGCTTTAAGGTCATGTATAACTTGGTTCCTCTCCTCTGCTGTCAACCAGTGAGCATCTGCTGACTACAGAGAGAACACATTTCATATCTGAAAATGCAGAGGTTAATTTAAAGTCAAATAAACTTACAGCACCTTACCTTAAGTCGAGATATATTTTAAAAAGTCTCAAGGGCAACAAATTTTATCTTTCCATTTCTTTTTTTTTTTAGAGACAGAGTCTTACTTTATCGCCCTCAGTAGAGTGCCATAGTGTCACAGCTCACGGCAACCTCCAACTCCTGAGCTTAAGCAATTCTCCTGCCTCAGCCTCCCAAGTAGCTGGGACTACAGGTGCCTGCCACAACACCCGGCCATTTTATTGCAGTTTGGCTGGGGCTGGGTTCAAACGTACCACCCTCGGTGTATGGAGCCGGCACCTTACCCACTGAGCCACAAGTGCCACCCTATCTTTCCATTTCTTTATTCTCAAAAGATAGATCAAAACAAGGCTAACTCTGTGCAAAATAAGCTGCCTCCATAGGATATGTTATCTCTGCCCTCCTTTCTGCTACCTCAAACTTCACAATTCAACTTGTCCAGTTTACTACAGATAAAACTGAGATCAATCATTACCACTAACCATCTAGGACACTCTGCAGAATTCTAGGACTTAAGAAATTAAGGTAAAAAACATTCACCCAGGTACAGTGCCTGTAGGTCAGTGGTTAGGGCGCCAGCCACATATACCAGGGCTGGCGGGTTCATGCCGGGCCTGCTAAAAACAATGACAACTATAACAAAAAATAGCTGGGCATTGTGGCAGGCACCTGTTTAGTCTCAGCTACTTGTGAGGCTAAGGCAAGAGAACTGTTTAAGCCCAAGAGTTTGAGGTTGCTGTGAGCTGAGACGCCACGGCACTCTACCAAGGGGGACAAAGTGAGACTCTGTTTCAAAAAAAAAAAACCATAAAAAGTCACCCAAGGAAATCCTCTAAGTCCATTGGCAGGTCCCATGTTAGAACTCAGAGCTCCAGCTCGGCGCCTGTGGCTCAATGGGCTAAGGCGCCAGCCACGTACACCTGAGCTGGCGGGTTTGAATCCAGCCCGGGCCCGCCAAACAACAATGACGGCTGCAACCAAAAAATGGCTGGGCGTTGTGGCGGGCGCCTGTAGTCCCAGCTACTTGGGAGGCGGAAGCAGGAGACTCGCTTGAGCCCAGGAATTGGAGGTTGCTGTGAGCTGTGATGCCACAGCACTCTATCTAGGGTGACAGCTTGAGGCTCTGTCTCAAAAAAAAAAAAAAAAAGAACTCAGAGCTCCAAACTTCCAGTCTATTGCTCTTAGGATGGCCCCATATCACTTTACTAGCCTCCACTGATTATTCACATGGGTTTTCACTATTTGGAATAACCATCCCCTTTCACGTCCGATGAAAACCAATCCCCAAAGGGAAAAAAACAAATGCACATTTACATAGAATTTTATATAATAACCTCCAGGTGTCCACACATCCTGCAGACTAAAGGAGCCCTTATCTAGTGGAGTAACTTTATGAGACACTTTTCTCAGAGTATCAGTAAGACAAACTCCCTCCATGGTTTGGCCAGAGTACTGCCCAGTCCATTGCACTTGTGTGCACTGTCCACCTTATTTCTACTCACCCAGGTGATAAGAGTCACAAACCCAGGTTCTGTTGGTTAAAGAGCCACAATTCTAGTGCTGCTTTTTAAATGAAAGAACTCTAAACATTGGGGCCAAAGAAAAGAGATACCCTTCTAGAAGTCAGGAAAACTGGCTTCTCATTTCAGGCATTATCTCCTCTGTCTTATCTTACCTTCTTGCAAGGCTATCATACCCTCAGTGAGAGAAAGACAGTCACTCAAAATACTGAACTACCGTGACAGCTCCTCAACAAAGGGCATCTGGGGGCTAAGCTCCATTTTCCAGGTTCTCCACCATTAAGCTGCAACTCATTCTTACTTCAAAAATCCTAACATCTTTTTTTTTTTTTTTTTTGAGACAGAGCCTCAAGCTGTCACCCTGGATAGAGTGCTGTGGCATCACAGCTCACAGCACAATTCCTGGGCTCAAGCGATTCTCCTGCCTCTGCCTCCCAAGTAGCTGGGACTATAGGAGCCCGCCACAAGGCCTGGCCATTTTTCAGCTGTCATTGTTGTTTGGCGGGCCAGGGCTGGATTCGAACCAGCAAGCTCAGGTGTACATGGCTGGCGCCTTAGCCGGTTGAGCCATAGGCTCCAAGCCAGAAATCCTAACATCGTTTATCACATATGTTAATATAAGGACAAAAGTGTTTTACCTTTAGACAACTTATTCTATGAGAATGCAAAAAATACTAATGAACCAATTTTCTAATTTTGCTTCCTTGCTAGATCAGCTACCTTCCCCCCATGAACTAACAAAAGGGAAAAATGAGAGTATCTTTTTTTTTTTTTTGAGACAGTCTCACTATGTTGCCCTTGGTAGAGTATTGTGGCATCACAGCTGACAGCAACCTCAAACTCTTAAGCTTAAGCAATTCTCTTGCCTCAGCTTCCCAAGTAGCTGGGACTACAGGTGCCTGCCACAACACCTAGCTATTTTTTTGTTGTTGTTGTAGTTGTCATTGTTGTTCAGCAGGCCCGGGCTGGGTTAAAACCTACCAGCCCTGGTGGCCGGTGCCCTAACTACTTAGCTACAGATGAGAATATCTTTTTATTAAACAAAAATATTTAAAACAGTGTAGTTTTTTGCTTTTTTCCTTTTGGTTTTGTTTGTTTGTTTTTGAGACAAAGTCTTACCCTGTTGCCAAGTCTAAAACACTGTTATTAGAAACCATTTACTATTACAAACCAAAAAGATCTGCAGTGCCCGTAGCACAGTGGTTACAGCGGCAGCCACATGCACCAAAGTGGTGGGTTCGAACCTGGCCCAGGCCAGCTGCCAGGCCAGCTAAACAGAAATGTCAACTGCAACAACAAAAAAATATTTGGGCATTGGGGCAGGTACCTGTAGTCCCAGCTCCTTGGGAGGCTGAGGCAAGAGAACTGCTTAAGCCTAGGAGTTCAAGGTTGCTGTGAGCTGTGATGCCACAACTCTCTACCCAGGGCGACATAGTGAGACTTTATCTCAAATAAGTAAATAAATAAATACAAAAAGATCTATCCATTAGTTTTACAATTAACAGTTATGAAATTTTACACAAAGATCTCTTATATGAAATAATGGCCGGGTGCAGTGGCTCATGCCTATAATTCTAACATGCTGGGAGGCTGAGGCAGGAGGATCGCTTGAGTTCAGGAATTTGAGACCAGCCTGAGCAACAGCAAAACCCTATCTCTACTAAAAATAGAAAAAATTAGGGCAGCGCCTGTGGCTCAAGGAGTGGGGCCCTGGCCCCATATACTGGAGGTGGCAGGTTCAAGCCTGGCCCCAACCAAAACTGAAAAAAAAAAAAAATAGAAAAAATTAGCCAGACATGGTGGGGCACACCTGTAGTCTCAGCTAATTAGGAGGCTGAGGAGGAGGATCACTCGAACCCAGCAGTTTGAGGTTACTGTGAGCTAGGCTTGATGCCATGGCACTCTGCCTGGGAGGCAGAAAAAAGAAAAAAAAGAAAGAAAAAAGAAATAATCTAAAATTCTTATTAAAACAAATATTTTGTCAACTCTGAGATTTTTGAGAGTCTCACTTTGTCGCCCTTGGTAAACATTTTAGCTTACAGCAACCTCAAACTCTTCAAGCTATTCTCTTGCCTCAGCCTCCCCAGTAGCTGGGACTATAGGCGCCTGCCACAATACCCGGCTATTTTTAGAGATGAGGTCTCCTGCTTTGGCTCAGGCTTGTCTCAAACCCCAGAGCTCAGGCTATCCACCCACCTCAGCCCCCCAAGTGCTACGATTACAGGTGTGAGCCACATGCCCGGCCAACTCTGAGAATTTTGGAAAAGAAACAGAAAAATGTGTGTCCACACTGAGTAGCTGCAAAGAACTATTAAACATGCCGTGGGTAATGCAGCAGACACCTGGGGTCTGCAGAACACACTCTGAGCTGTCTTTCTCAGCAAGCTCCACCTCCACATCCCCACTGTGATCAAGGGTATTCACTCAGGCTCAGGGCAGCTGTCTACCTAGCAATAAGGATCATGTCCAGGACTGGGAAATGGAACCATTTCATCTAAATAGTAACACCAGTGGCCCCCATGAAGACACACTCAAAAGAACCTTTAGTGTGGGGCTTAAATTTTTTTCATAGCAGGTAGGAGAGTGGCAAAAAACCTGGGACTGGAGAGAGTAAAAACTGATTCAAAGCCTAGTTTTGTTATTTAGCTGTGGGACGTTGAACTTGGTGTCTCTCAATTGCAGTGTCCTCTCTCATGTCTATAGTGGGGATATTACAACATCTACCTGCCAAATTTTTTGAACGGGTTAAAAGAGATCTCGAATGTGAAGGCACCCCGCACTGAGCCTGGCACATAGCAGCCAGTCAGATCTTGTCTGACCAAAATTCCAGAACACAATTTTACTTGATCACCAGCACCCTGGATAGAGACATGCTTTGAGACACGCCTAGTTACTGTAAGCCTCCACTTGTGCTCTTACCTTGCTGAGAAACAAAGTGCTTCTCTCTCTCCAACTTCAAGCTATTTTAAATTTCTTCTGTTAAAGAACTTCAAACCACCAGAAAGGCTCTAACGAGCAATTTAAGAGTTAAAAGTTAAGTTTAACGCAACACTTCTCCACTAGGTGGTGCTGCATGTTAAAACTTTCCACCCATTTACTCAAAGAACGTTAATTTCTAAGGCAGGAAAACTGACTGAAAGCCCCTTGGAAGTGGAAACAAAACCCGTTGTGGCACCAAAAAGGATAATTTATTAATAATTCCTCCAAACACTCCGAATTTGCCCCTGAGTGAAGCCGCTGACAGGCAGCCGCGGTCACCGAGACGGCCCGGGCTCCCCTGTGGCGTAAGGTCCAGCAGCACATCACGGAAGAGCTTTGCAACCACTTTCCACGGCTGCTTTTTGTTGTTGTTTAACAAAACTCGTTCTCGTTTGTTTCCTGGTAGCAAGTTCGTAAGCTACGGCAGAATTTTTAGGCCCAGGGAAGGGTGGCAGAAGCCGCAGATTCCCTCGTCTCCGACCGGCGAGCGCGACAGGTGCCCAGCGCCCGAACGCAGGGACTCAACGCGGAGCGCGCGGACCCGGCCCGCTCCGGGCCTCCGGGTTCCTCCCCCCGCCCCTCAGCCGGCACCGCGGGGCCTCGCGCTCCTCCCGCAGCCTCGCGTCACTCACCATGGCCACGAGCCGCGGGCTCTGGCCCCGCAGCGCCGCCAACAAGCGCCGCGTCGCCCCCTGCGCCCCGAGCGTCGCCGCCATGGCCCCCGGCCGAGGGCTGCCCGGCGCGCTGCCTGCCCGGCGCCCGCTGCTGCTCCGGCCCCACGCGGCTCCCGCCGCCCCGCCCCGCCCCGCCGCGCCCCGCCGCGCAGGCCCCAGAGGCCCCGGTGGCCGGCGACTCTACGGGCCTCCGAGCGGGCGCAGCGCGGCAGGCCCCGCAGGCGCGCCGACCTGGGCTCCTGCCTCCGAGTCGCTCCGCGCCGCCCGCGCCCCGTGCCGTCTGGTTCGGTCAGTGTCCGGGACGGGGGCAGCCGGCCAGCCCTCCTGTCCTGCTGCTCGGGGTCCGGAATCCTGCCCTAGCCTCCGGCGGCGGCTTCCCTCAGACCCGCCGCACACGCTGGGCTGCGGTGCGCGGGCGGGAGGATGCTGCGGGCGTTTGGGGACCATCCGCTTTGTCGTCAATCCAGTGCTCAACGGAGGACAGTGACCACAGTGGTTAGTATGAGGGGCTCGTCAGTCAGCGGCCCAGCGTTCGAACGGACGCTCTGTTCAGTCACTGCTTAGCTGCCAGGTCCTTAAGCCAAGAGGCTCGTCTGCATTTGCAGACACAGAATAGTCTGGAAAATGTGGCTTTACTACTATAACTCTCTAAAAAGTGCTGTCTCATTAGGATCCAGTCAGGATGACCACTCTGGAGATAGTATGAACAGATTTAAATAAGCATGCTCTGGTACCATTTTTGGGGACGTATTAATATGTTTTTTTACTTTTTTTCAGGATGTAGTTGACATACCATAAAATTAACTATTTAAAGCATGGAGGTTTTGGCTCGGCGCCTGTGGCTCAGCGAGCTAAGGCGCCAGCCACGTACACCTGAGCTGGTGGGTTCGAATCCAGCCCGGGCCAGCCAAACAACAATGACGGCTGCAACCAAAAAATGGCCGGGCGTTGTGGCGGGCACCTGTAGTCCCAGCTACTTGGGAGTCAGAGGCAAGAGACTCGCTTGAACCCAGGAATTGGAGGTTGCTGTGAGCTGTGATGCCAGAGCACTCTATCCAGGGTGACAGCTTGAGGCTCTGTCTCAAAAAAAAATAAAATAAAATAAATAAAGCATAGAGGGTTTTTTTTGGGGGGGGGGGAGTGTTGGTTTTTTTGTTTTGCAGCTTTGGGCTGGGGTGGAGTTTGAACCTGCCACCTCCAGCATATGGGGCCGGGCACCCTACTCCTTTGAGCCACAGGCACCACCCTAAAGCGTAGTTTTTAAAATTACATTCATGGTTTGGTTTTTTTTTTTCTTTTACTAAATAATTTAAGCAAATAAATATAAGCAGTTTTGCAGAAGACATAACAGATTTTTAAAGAAAGAGAATTCATATTAAGTTCAACCTAGCAATTATTGGCAATCCATGCAAAAGCTTAGAAAAAATGAGACTTTTGGCCTGACCTACCTTCTTCCTATTTGCCCACTTGGCAAATTGTAACTATTTCAAAAGCAAAATTCAGGCAGGAGTCACTGTGGAGGTCCTGATAAGATGTCACTGGTCTCAAAGGCACTCCTGGTTTCTTTTGCCTTGTGCCAAAGGCAGACACATACTAGGTGTGCAATAAAAGGTTGTATTTCCAATATTTACATTGGGTGTTTATAATCACAAAAAAAATACTCCTCAAATTTGCTCATAATGTGAGAACTGAAAAATTTAGTATTAGTAACCTTTCATTCACTTTCACTAAGTTTACTTTCATAGTTTTCTACCACTGTGTGAGACTGTGGCATCTCAGATCTAGTCTTGAAAGTAACAAAAGGATGCTAGGGCCCAGGGAAGTCATATCCAGCAACAGCAGCTGTGAATGCTCTCTTCTCACACATAGCTCCCCATTTAATAGGTTTTAAGGTCTTTAGCAAAGAATTACTGGCCACATCCTCTGTAGCGGATACCATGTTTGACTTATGGTAGTTTACCTGGTCCTGGACCACTTCTTCCCCCCTTCAACCTCCCTTCCCTTCAAAACTAGTTTCTTGGCTGATCTCTCTGTGCGTGAACCTCCTTTCCAAGGAAAAACTCTGCTTCACATTTCCCTCCAGGAGAATATCATGTAGCTGGCTGGTCTTGGTGAAGGCTCAGAAGCAAAGGCATGGATCCACTAGTTATTCTGAGAGCTTTCCCTCACCCCCTACATGAGACTAGGACCCTATTATAAAACAAAAGGCATGAAAATTCTTATATCTTTGATGGAATAATTTCCACTATAGGGAAATGAAACTATATGAAATAGTATTATCCAACAAAAGTAGACAGGTTAGGTATGTAATGCTGAATCTACTCAAAGCCCTACTTAACAGCTAAGGTTAGGAAAACAGTTACTAACAGTGAAATACTTACCATTATTTATCAATTGTTAAGCAAAAAGCCAACTTGCTAAATTATAACTGTATTATGACTACAACTATGAAAAGCGCGCGCGCGCGCACACACACACACACACACGGAAGAAAGACTGCACAGGCAAAGCAAGCCGCCATCCCCATAGATTTCTAAGGCAGTGTTTTCCAACCTTTTTATCTCACGGCACACTTGAACCTATAGTTAGACTTCCATGGCACACTCAAATTATATTGATAAAAAAAAAAAAGTATAAAAAAGAATGTACTTACTATGCTCTGAACTTCTTTTGAAAATAATTAATGATCTTTTAAAAATTTTCACAATACATGGCTCAGCGCCCGTAGCACAATGGTTATGGCACCAGCCATATACACCAAGGGTTGTGGGTTAGAATCCGGCCCAGGCCAGCTAAACAACTGCAAGAAAAAAATAGCTGGGCATTGTGGCAGGCACCTCTAGTCCCAGCTACTTGGGAGGCTGAGGCAGGAGAATCGCTTAAGCCCAAAGGGTTTGAAGTTGCTGTGAGCTGTGACATCACAGCACTCTACCGAAGGTGACATAGTGAGACTCTGTCTCAAAAAAAAAAAGTCAAAAAATTTTCACTACACAACTAAGATCCTTTCATGGCACACCAGTTAAAAATCACCGCTTCAGTGCCCATGGTTACGGTGCCAGCCACATACACCAAGGGTGGTGGGTTCAAACCCAGTCCAGGCCAGCTAAACAACAACTGCAACAAAAAATAGCCAGGCATGGGCAGGTGCTTGTAGTCCCAGCTACTTGGGAGGCTGAGATAAGAGAATTGCTTAAGCCCAAGAGTTTGAGGTTGCTGTGAGCTGCAATGCCATGGCACTCTACCCGGGCAATATAGTGAGACTCTGTCTCAAAAAAAAAAAAAAAAAAAAAAATCACTGCTCTAGGTTTGGTGCCTTTTGCTCAGTGGTTAGGGCGCCAGCCACATACACCAGGGCTGACAGGCTCAAATCCAGGCCTGCTAAACGACAATTACAACAACAACAAAAACAACCAGGTGTTGTGGCAGGCACCTGTAGTCCCAGCTACTTGGGAGGCTTAGGAAGAAGAGAATCACTGAAGAGTTTGAGGTTGCTGTGAGCTGTGACACTATGCCACACTACTTAGGGCGACATGGTAAGACTCCGTCTCAAAATTTAAAAAATCACTGCTCTGGGTGGCACCTGTGGCTCAAAGGAGTAGGGCGTCGGCCCCATATGCTAGAGGTGGTGGGTTCAATTCAAACCCAGCCCCAGTCAAAAAAAATGCAAAAAAAAAAAAAAAAGAATTTGGGGCAGCACCTGTGGCTTATCAAGTAGGGCACCAGCCCCATATACTGAAGGTGGCGGGTTCAAACCAGGCCTCGGCTAAACTGCAAAAACAGAGAAATAGCCAGGTGTTGTGGTGGGTGCCTGTAGTCCCAGCTACTCGGGAGGCTGAGGCAAAAGAATAGGCTAAGCCCAGGAGTTGGAGGTTGCTGTGAGCTGTGTGGCTCCACGGCACTCCACCGAGGGCGATAAAGTGAGACTCTGTCTCTATAAAAATAAAAATAAAAAAATCACTGCTCTAACAATACTTAGGTTTCAAGCTTGGTTCCACACTGGAAGCTGCTTGAGCAAAAGCAAGTTATTTGGGATCTCAGTTTGCTCTTTAAAATAAGGGCTAATTTAACAATTTAATCTCATAGGGCTATTATTGTATAAAAGTGTATATAAAGTATTTAAGATAGTACCTGGCATTTACAAAGTAACCACTGAAATGTTATTATAAGAGATGGAATCATTACAGGCTTTTTTCCTTACATTTATAAATGTAGGCTTATTTGAAGGTTCAAATCTCAGCTTCAAAAAGTTATTTAACCTCTCTATGCCTAAGTTTGCTCACTTGTAAAATGGAAGAATGGTACTGTTCTGAGTCATCATCCCCTCCTGCTAGGGACCACCCCAGTCATAGCTGTTCACAACATCACACAAGGTTGAAAACTCCTGGCCAGGTGCAGTATCTCACACCTGTAATCACAGCACTCTGGGGAGCCAAGGTGGGAGGATCACTTGAGCTCGAGAGTGAGACCTGCCTGAGCAAAAGCAAGACCCTGTCTCTATTGGAAAATAGAAAAATTAGCCAGGCATTGTGGTGGGCACCTGTAGTCCCAGCAGTATACTTGAGAGGCTGAGGCAGAAGTATCACCTAAACCCAATGACTTTGAGGTTGCTGTAAGCTAGGCTGACACCATGGCACTCTAGCCTGGGATAACAGACTGAGACTCTATCTCAAAAAAAAAAAAAAAAAAAAGACAGAAAAAGAAAGCAGAGAACACAGATAACAGTTATTTGACTCTTTTATTTTCCATCAGTTGCTATTTGTAGGCTCACACTAATCAATTCTAGTTTCTTTTCCATAACATAACACTTTCTGCTATGGACTCTGAAAGAGAAATTGCAAACAAAGAAAAAAAGCAACC
>CAUYRH010049439.1:0-30803 GCA_963574655.1 Perodicticus potto | reverse complement strand
GTTATTATGGAGGATAGGTTTGAGAATATCCTGGAGAGCTGGTTTAGTTATAGCAAATTTCTTCAACATGTGGATGTCATTAAAATATTTAATTTCTCTATCATAGATGAAACTCAGTTTAGCTGGGTACAGGATCCTGGGTTGAAAGTTATTTTGTTATAGGACATTAAAAGTAGATGACCGTTCTTTTCTAGCTTGAAAGGTTTGATCAGAGAGATCTTCAGTTATTCTAATATTCTTCCCCTTGTAGGTAATAGATTTCTTGCATCTGGTTGCTTTGAGAATTTTCTCTTTCATATTAACTTTCGGGAACTTAATTATGATGTGCCTAGAAGATGTCTTATTTGGGTTGGGTCATGCTGGGGTTCTGAAACTGCTATTTGAATTTCAGAATCTCTTGCCATGTCTGGAACGTTCTCTTTCATAAACTCATAAAGAAGAAACTCTGGGCCTTGTGACGCCACTTCGTCGTTTTCAGGTATCCTTATGAGGCGAATATTGGTTTTCTTCAAGTTATCCCAAAGCTGTCTGAGAGAATCATCCGTTTTTGCCTTCCATTTCTCTACCTCTTTGTAGGTTTGGGAGCGTTCGAAAGCTTTGTCTTCCATGTCAGAAATCCTTTCTTTTGCTTGCTCCATTCTGTTACTGAGGGATTCTACTTTGTTTCTCAGGTCTTTAAGGGCTACAACTTCTTGTCTCAATGTGTCAAATCTTTGGTCATTTGGTCTTTGAATTCCTTGATTTCTTGAGACAATTTTTGAAATGCTCCCAGAATTTCTAATTCCAATTTTTCCTCTATTTTATTGATCTTATTTGCAATCCAAATTCTGAGTTTGATTTCTGACATCTCAGCCATCTGTTTATGCATAGGACCGTCATTTGTTTCCGCCAAATTGTTCCTTGGGGGGTTGACCTTCTCTGGTTGTTCATGTTTCCAGAGCTTTTCCACTGATTCTGCCCCATATTTATTTTGCACCGTTTGGTTGGATGAGTAGCTAAGGATAAGTTGGGTTGGGTGTTCTAGGAGTAGTGATTGACTAGTCCTTTGCCTGTAAGCTGGGACTGGTGTTTGTACCTTTTCCCCTAGAGTTTTGCCAACCCATACTTTGCTACTGCCTGAGAAACTGGGGGCCTTCTTGATGTGGTTGGGTTATTGGTTCTGTCTTATTTTCAGCTGGTCTCTGTCTTACCCAAGAGAATTGGTTACTCTGTGTTGGAATCTGAGCTGTGGAGAAATACCAGCAGTTAGGTCACCACACCCCCACAGACAACAATTGGAAAAGGAAAATCAAACCTTCCCACTACCACACACCCAGTGTACAATGTTGGAAAGTCCTCGGGTGATTGGGCTAGTTGAAGAGTTCCCAATCAATTGTCCCAGCCAGTGCCAACCTCAAATCAAAGAGTTGAAAAGTCTCTGGTGACTAGATAGCAGGAGTCTGCTGGCAGCTCTAGTATAACTCGCTCCAGGGCTCTGTGAGCGCAGGAGGGCCCCCCTGCCAGTAAAGTAGTCTGGGAAGGTTGATGCCTCCTTCCCCACCTTGCCCCTATATCACACCCAGTCTCTGGTAACCCTGCAGGGCTGTTTTCCAGTTCCCTCCAATGAGCAGATGCTCTAGAGGTTTGTGCCTGCCTAGGTCACAAGGGGCTCTGTGGCTCCTTGGCCAGTACACCAGTTTCTGTCGTTGTTGGCAGGGGGGAATTGAGGCCTGAGAACCTGGGTACTTGATAGGGGCTCGGGTGATTCACTCAGTTCCAGCCCTTTCCCTGATTGATGTTGCTGATAGAATAGGACAAGTTCACAGAATTTCTGCCCTGTGGAAGAGATGCTGGGCTGCTAATAGTCCTGACTCAGTCTGTGAGCTTCAGTCCTTTGTCTCAGCTGTCATCCGCAGAGGGCCAGGTGCGGCTGAAATTTAGCAAAGCTTTCTCAGCGCTACATTCTAATCTCCGTGCTCTGCCCCAGCTGGTCCTAGTACCGCCTCAGGCATATCCTTCACTCCCGAGTCTTGCCCCTCTGCCGATGGCTGCCACTGGAGAAGCTGGCTTCCCCTGGCCACCCAGAGAGAGTGGGAGTGTCTCCTCAAAACATCACCAGGGGTGTGAGGCCCACAGCCATCGCTCCCAATGCCACTCGGTGCCTCAGGGGACCACCTCTCCAGTTCGGCCTCCTCTAGGCTCACTTTCCTTTCACCACTCCCAAGCTGGAAACACAGCACAGATCAGCAACATCCTGCACCCTGTCCACACCTCTCGAGAAAATGTCCAAGAATCTGGACTCCGTGGGGGACAGAACTCCAGACCTCAGGGTGAGAGTGGAGGGGAGTGCTGGGAGTTCAAAGTTGCAGGTAGAGAATATATACAGTTTTATGTCTGGCAGGAGAGTGCCATGGTACCCTAGTAGGGGAAGGAGGTCCGGTTTTTAGAGGGTCTCTCACGTGGGGTAGAATGGGAGGACATCTGAACTCTGCTCGCTTGTTTGTATGGAGGTATGGAGTATGCTGTGAGCTGATCTCATGGGGGGAGGGGACTCCCGTCTGCTTGGCGATGTGTTCTGTTCCTTTTATTTGTATCCTTGGGGTTGCAGGTCGCTCCAGCAGTGTTGATGTGCATTCTTTGACCTTCTCTTTTGGCTCATTTCCAAACCTTTGGGTTTCTTGCTAAATTTCTGTCTTTTAACTCTCCTTCTGGACTGGAGCATCTGCGGAAAGCTGGCTACAGACCACCATCTTGATTCCTCCCCCTCTTGCCCACTTTTTAATGGGGTTATTATTTGTTTTTCTCTTGTTGAGTTTTTTTGTTGATTCTGAATGTGTGGGAAGCTGTGAGACGTGGGAACCTGCAGAGGACTCCCCCAACGTGGGAAACCACTTTTGCCCTTGTTATGGCCAAGATCTGACTTTTTTTAAGATGAAACTGGCAGGAGCCAGAACAGGGAATGTGAAGTCCAGATAGTCAAAGCTAGAGATAAACTGCATGGCAGTTTTAAGGTAAATAGCACAGCAGTTCCCAAGGAGTAAGAGAATGCCAAAGAGAACCTTAATTGACCTTTTTTCCCCTATGAGAATATAAAAGCATGGTGTCAAAATAAAGTGAGGTCTCAGTCTCAGTCGCAGTCTCAGCCTGACTGAGTTCATTACCCTGTGTGTGTGTGTGTGTTTTCATCCCAGTGCCCCCTCCTCAGAACCTCATGAGTGGACAGCGGGTCCATCAGAATGTTAATCTTTTTTCAGATGTATAGTTTGTGAACATTTTCTCCCATTCTGTGGGTTGTCTATTTGTTGATTATTTCCCCTGCTATGCAGAAAATTTTTAATTTAATTAAGTTCCATTTATGATGCCATCTTATGCTTATGAACATGGTATTAACATCATGATGGAAAGGAAGCTTAACATAACTAGTTCCATTTTGTTTCTGTCCCCCTGGGGTAATACCCTTTAGGTTAAAATTTCTGCTTATCTCTACAGAGTAGGCTAGAAAAAAGGTGACAACCATCCCTTTCCCAGAATTAACTCCTGGGGACATAGTAAAACACAGTATGAGTAAGAATGCTGTGTTACTTTTCATGGGATTGAAGGGAACATCCTGACTTGACCTTTGTCCTCCAAAGTTAACTGACCAAGAACAAGGAAGTTTTACAAGCTCCTCAGACCCTCGCTGTTGCTCAGATGTCTGCCTTCCTCCGGCGTCTCTTGCAATTCAATCCACTCTTCCTCTTCTCTTCAGATAAAAAAGGAGCTTCATGTTCATACCAACCTAAGATGGTTCTTCAGGAAACTAGTCCACCATTTTCTCAGTTTGCAGGGTCTCTGAGTAAAAGCTGTTTTCCTTGCCACAACACCTGGTCTCTCAACGTATCTGCTGTCCTGAGGCAAACAGTGCTGCCTGGACCTTGGTTTTATTAAGTTTGGTAGGAAATATTTAATAACAACTGGGGGAAAGAAACAGAAATTAAAAAGAGAATTATGGCAAAAGAAGATTTCATTTTGTATTTAAGCACTGAGAGAAGTGAAGGATGAGAAAAATGGAGATCTTTGTGCATGTCTGAACTGTAAACAACACAAACAACTGTGGAAAAAATACTTTTTCATTGGCTCTCACACTGTGACAGTCAACACGGAAGACGTCAGTGACCACATTTGCTCTCACACTGTGACAATCAACACAGAAGACGTCTGTGACCACATCTGCTCTCACACTGTGACAATCGACATGGAGGATGTCTGTGACCACATCAGTTCTCACACTGTGACAATCGACATGGAGGATGTCAGTGACCACACCTGTTCTCACACTGTGACAGTCAACACAGGGGACATCTGTGACCACATCTGTCTCACACTGTGACAGTCGACATGGAGGATGTCAGTGACCACATCTGCTCTCACACTGTGACAATTGACATGGAAGACATCTGTGACCACATCAGCTCTCACACTGTGACAATCGACATAGAGGATGTCAGTGACCACATCAGCTCTCACACTGTGACAGTTGACACAGGGGACGTCAGTGACCACATCTGTTTTCACACTGTGACAATTGACACGGAGGACGTTAGTGACCATATCTGCTCTCACACTGTGACAGTTGACATGGAGGACATCTGTGACCACATCTGCTCTCACACTGTGACAATCAACACGGAAGACATCAGTAACCACATCTGTTCACACTGTGACGATTGACATGGAAGACGTCAGTGACCACATCTACTCTCACTCTGTGACAGTCAACACAGAAGACGTCAGTGACCACATCTGTCTCATACTGTGACAATTGACACAGAAGGCGCATGTGACCACATCTGTTCACACTATGATGATTTACATGGAAGATGTCAGTGACCGCATCTGCTTTCACACTGTGACAATCAATACAGAAGACATCTGTGACCACATCTGCTCTCACACTGTGACAATCGACACGGAAGATGTCTGTGACCAAATGTGTGCGATTTTTCCCCCCACAAAAAAGAAAGCAATGAATTCTATAGAAGACTCCAGCTTGACGGATATCTTCTACTTCAATTCAATTCTGATATTATTTACTTAGAGATAGTGTCTGATCCCAAAGATTGAGGACCTAGTCCCCTAGACCCACTTCAGATGCCAGTTTCAATCTCCAGGTTGTTTTATCTATTCTTCTGAACAATTGTCTATAAATTGGAGTTCCAATGTCCTCTTCCCTGAGTTTGATTAATTTGCTAGAGGGGCTTATCAATCTCAGAAAAGTGCTTCATCTTACCATTTCTAATAAAGACTATTATAAAGTGTACAGATGAAGGGATATATAAGGCAAAATATGAGAAGTGGCAGTAAACCTTTATGGCTTCTGCAGTTCCCCTCTAGGAACACCATGGATTTGGCTTCCCAGAAGCTCTCCAAACCCTGTCTTCTTTGGGTTCTTTATGGAGTCTTCATTACATAGGCATGACTGATTAGGCCACTGGCCACTTTCAGTCCCTGTTTTTTCTCCAGAGGTTAGAGAGGTGCACCTAAAGTCCTTACCATCTAATTATGCCTTGGTCTTTCTGTAAGCTGTGGCCATAAGTCAACACATCAGCATACACAAAGACTTCACTTTGGAGATTCTAAGGATTTTAGGCAGTGTATGTCAGAAAGCCAATGGAAGAACAAATATATATTTTACAGTATTACAGTATACTTACATGAATCAGAGACACATGAACTGTTACCAGAGTTGTGCAAGAAAGCCTCCTGAAGGGCAGGCACCTTGCCTGCGTTTTGAATCGATGTCCCTAGTATCCAGAACCGTGCCTGAAATGGAGCTGGCTGCCCATTATTTTTTTGTTGAGTATAAATGAAGGTAACGTGGCCTCTTGAGCCAAATTGGTATGTAAGAGAAGGTAAGTCTATGCAGCCCTTCATGTTGGCATGAAGAGCTGGAGAAGGAGCCCTGGTCATAGACGTAGGTCTTTCTTTGCCTCTGAATGGTTAAGAAGTTTCATAAAGTTACTCTTATGTTTGGCTTCCCAGAAGCCAAATATCACTGCTATTTAGAATTATCGGTGTTTGTCCTGAAATGGTGGCCTTGAAAATAGAAGTTAAGCAGCTTGAATTAAATGAGAACTAAGTATGAATTATCATGTAACTTTTTAAAAAAAATTTAGATTGTACAAGGGTATAAACAATTAGGTTACATGTTTGCACTTGTTAGGTAAAGTCCAAGTTGTAGTTGAGCCCTTCACGCGGGAGGTGTTCCATATACTCCTGTATTATACCTGTTAGGTGAGAGCACCTCCCTCTCCCTCTTTTCCTCTCCCTCCCCCTTTATATGGATGTAGTTGTATTCTTCTCTCCTGTGGGAGTGTAGTTGTTCATCTATCGTTTTCATGTTAGTGTTGACTACATTAGTACTGAGTGCTTTTCCATTCTCATGACCATTTAACTATAACACTTTTTAATAGTATTTGTGTGGTTAAACAGTTCTTTATGCATTGGCCTGAGAAAAGAAACAAAAACCTCAAGCATATCAATTTCTGTACCCATTTTGATAGAAGCAAATGCTAATTACACAGGATTCTTGCAGAACTTGTTTCCATATGGTCTCCAGTATATTTTGTTCTTGCAATTTTTAGAGTCTAGAATACTTTGGGAGGCTTAGGTGTTATCACCACCCAAGCAAAACCAAATTCTTATAAAATTCACAAAAGAATCTTTTTTCCTTATTTTTCTTTTTTGCTAGAGAAATGATAAGGTGTTGAGATAAAAGTTTTGCTGGGACATTTAGAATTTTAACACATGTGTATGCAAGTTAGCTTTCTGCACTATAATATTATCTAATTCTACATCTTTGTGCATTCTAGGAATTAATATGCATAAATACAAAAATGGAGTTGAGGTGACATTAATGTATGTTGAGGAGATGACATTCATGTATGTTAAGAAATTAGAATACTGCATTATATGTAAAGATTAACCTTTTTGTTGGAAATTTTTAAAAGTGATATAGAACTGCAGAGGTACACAAGCCTAGTGAAAGTAAGAGTTTTCATAGCAGTTATTCTGAAAGAAGGTGGATCTTCATCAGAATTTCGACAGACCAAGGTAGAAGGGCTCTATATGGCTGTTAGGAGGGCTGAATGAAATATAGGGATAGAAAAGCTGACCTTGATGTAACAGGCCGACACACAGTGGAGGGCAAGAATCTGGATTAGGGACAAATATTTGGCTTAGTAATGTAAAACCATTGATAGGACATCCCACAAATGACTATGGCACATATAGCATGTACCTGGCTCTCTAGGGCTAGTGATTTAGTGGTAACCAAGATAGATGTGATCCTTTTTTTTCATCCAACTTCTATTCTAATTGGTTCCACCAATAAAAGTGGTAGGGAGTTAAATAATCACAGCACGTTTGTGGTAAGGAATAGTGACAACAGCAAGTAGATGCACTAGCAAAGAATATTGGATGTGGAAGGATATTTTAGGTTGGGTGGTCAGGGAAAGCACCTCTAAGGACATGACTCTGAAGCCAAGGATGAGAAGGAGCCAAATAGGTTAGGGACGGGAAAAGACAAGGTAAGAAAGAGTTTGATGGGTTCTAAAAATCTCATAGAAATCGAGAGCCTGAAGCAAAGTAAGGAAGGGGGCACATGGTTCAAGGTGAATCATAAAGGTAGGCAGGATATAGGTTATGCTGGATATTGAGGAATAGAGTAAAGAATTTGGATTTTGTTACAAATGTAATGAATAGGAATTGTCCTGAACCAAATATGATTTATGTTTTTAAATGAATACTCTGGTTCTTTTGTATACAGCACATTGGGGGATAATTATTATCATTCCTGCCATCATCATTGTCACATAGCACTTACCATATATCACAGAGTATTCTATGCACTTTACAAACGCTAACTCATTCAATCCTTGTAATAACCCAAGTAGGTACTACTACTATCCCTGTAGATTAGAGATGAACGTAGTAAGTCACTAGGTAATCAAATATGTTGGACAGGTTTACACAGTTAATAAATGGCAAGGCTAAGGTTTGAACTGACGCAGCCTGTGCTCTTAACCACTGTGCTGTTCCATAAGCAAAATCTCAAAATGATACAGGCTTGCTATCGTCCATGAGAAAGATGCTAGTGTCTTTGACTTGAGAGAGGTGGTAGACTAGAGGAAGGGAGAAGTCACAAATGGTGCCTAAATGTTTTAAGCACGTTTACAGAAAGTTATAAAATTGATGTAGATAAGGTTTGTGTTGATGAGCAGGAATACCATAAAATGATAACTTTGGGAAGTGCAGTGATAGACTGGGCTTGTTTAAGGAGGATATTGGAAGGTACTGGATATTATGAATCAAAATTGGGAAGGAGTGAAGCACCTGCCATCCCCAAATATGCCAAATTGGTGTGTTGATTCAAGTTGGAAACACTGGAAAAATTGTAGCTTCAGAAAGGGCTAGCTTCTCTGTCGCTTCCTGCATATGGCAAGCCAGGCAGATTCTTCTGGGAGGGGCAGTCTCTTCCCCTATACCAGGGTGAGAAAATAGCCCTTATCACCGGAGACTGGGGACTGAGGGCTGCAACGGATCTGAGCAAATAATGAGGTTCCTTACAAAGGAACCCTTATTTCTGCTAGTTTTACACCCACCCATATATCTCCTAGTGACTCCCCTAGAAATTTACTGCTCCTCCCCAGATCCCTTTCATCCTGTCATTTCTTCTCAAATTTATCATTATTTGCCTAAAAAGTATAGAAAGGTCTTGCTTTGGCCTCTTGAACTTCACTGTCTTGTGAAGATCCCCGTGAGCGTGTAAAAGCTCATACAATGCGTGTGCTTGTATCCTTTTCTTGTATTAATCTTCCCAGTGTCAGTCTGGTTTCTAGATCCGGCTGAAGGGCCCAAACAAGAGCTAAGGGGTCGGAGGACACAGGTGATTTTTGATTCCCCTACAACTGCAAAGTCTGATAGTCAAGAAGTTTGTAAGTAGTTATTGCAGCCAACTCCCTTTGTGAGAAGGTGACAGGCTTGTGTATGGGATTTCAAGAGAAAGCATGGCTGTGAGTGACATTTTGAAGGTATATTCTGGTCTTTGGAAGATTACTAGGAATGAGATGGAGGGGGAAAAATAGATTAAAGTGTGTACTTAAGAAATCTGGGACTTACTGTGACCTTGAGGAAAGCTCTGCTACTCTCTTCTGGTGACCTGGATTTGGGTTTTAATCATCAGTCATTTCTGTGTTTCCAGGATCTACAGAAGCTCTTAGGCAGGGCAGAAACGTAGTTACCAGTCACCGGTAACCAGCCACCTTGTCCTCAACTCTCATGCCTTGAAGAGGGTATCACGGAAATAATTAAATTTGCACAATTATATTCCATTTCTTGTTTGTGGTTTATAAATACAAATATATTTTTATTTAATTTCAGCTTAACATTTATTATTAAGGGCTTAACTCAGTCAATGAAGTACCAAAAAGCAATACTGGAACACTGCCCTTATAAATGAGTTTCATCTTGACTGTGAAAGATTCTTTGGGCTTTGTATCTGCAGTGCACAGCCCTACAAGATCCAAAGAATATATATAAACACGTTGAAAAGACATAACTTTCATAACTTTTCTAATTTCTTCATAAATTCCAAAGAGTAAAAGTGAATAGGACAAATACGTCATTACATAAAATCTCCACAAAATTCTCTTAAATGTCGAGTCAGAAAAGTAAAACATCCAGAGACTTCATTTTAAGAGAGGGAGGGTCTTTAGGGTCCTTTTTCTAACACCCTCTTGAGATGTGTTCTTGTTTGCATTTTCAGCAGAACGATTTTAGACTGTGACATAAAAAAACTACCCAATAGTAAAACTATAAAAACGTTTGCTTTCCTTTAACACATACTGAGTGTTAATTTTCCGCATCCGATAAAGAACAGATAATTATGCTTTGTCACTGCCCAGCAGGAGTCTGCTCTCTGTAGCAGAAAGCATTAATATGCCATTTCCATTTTCACGCAGGACTGGGTCACATAAAGCCAGGAATTGGGAAAAGTGGTTTTTAAGAGGGAGTCTAAATTTTGTGTAAGTGAAGAAAGAAGCAGATGAAACTGGAGATAGGCAGGTGGGGTGAAATAAAAGCGTGTGTTTCCGTAGTGGAGAGTTTTGTGAAACCTCAGAGTGGGAGTGGAGTAAGACCAGAAAGGGGGAGTTTGTGAAGGAGCTGACAGTAACTAAGCAGGAGAGGCCAGGCCTGACTAAGGGGGCACTAGACCCAGAAAGTTCAGGGTCTATTTAATGGGACACTTGGGAAAAAGCAGTTGAACACCTTGGCTGTGTTCACAAGAGCAAAGAGAGCTATTTATCATGCCTCAGAGAAGAGCGTGATATGGTGAGAGGGCTACATGAAGAAGAAAGAGATGCTTCTGGAAATTATTGCTGTTGGGCAAGGGAAACTGTGGTTGCCTAGGTGAGAAATGGTCAAGTCCTAGGTTATGACAGTGGCAGACAAATGAAGGGAAAGAGGCAGGTAATTGTTGAACCATAGCATTTTAGAGCTGGATGGGGCCTTAATGATATTCTTCTTAATAAGAAAGAGAGGCTATACCACTTATTTGAGTGACATTAAACTAGTATTCTAATATTGCTGATAGCCAGTTTTATTAGTTTGTAAAATAGTGTCCCAGGACTGTTGTGAGCCTCTCCTGAGATGATGTATGCTTGCTACAAACTACAATAGATAGTAGACAGGAAAGGTCTAATCATAGGGGATACTTTGAAGAAAAAAGCGATAGGTTTTGGCAACAGACTCCATGTGCAGAATCAAAGAGATGAGTCAGACTTCAGTCACTAACACGTTCTTTTCTCTTTTGGTCATATGCCTTTATGGGACTAGATAAAAGAAGAGGATTAATACTCATTTAAACATGGAGAGGCTTATTGATAGAACAGTTTTCTATGTTGGCCCTTGGTACTATAATTCTCAAACATTCCATAGCTGGAAGAATAGCCGCCTGAGTTGGTTTTGTTTATTGTGCACGATCATTTATTTAGCACAAACATCAGGTCATTTGTTTCTTTTTTACTTTCTGGTCCACACCATGTCTAAGTAAGATATTTCATTTTGTGTGAAGGCCTTGGTCTTGCTCTCCAGGGCCATCTCTGTGTGTTCTTGTCACCATCACTAGCTAAGGTTTGCCTGTGAACGCTTTGTGTGGGGAATTTATTTTCTAGCACAGTATTCCGGAGAATCACTCTGGGGCTCTTGTTTCCAAAGTGCTATCACAAAAAGAGACCAAGTGTTGCATTCCTGTTTGCTCAGTAGATAGCTCGGAACCCTGACCACAAAATCACCTACTTGTGTACCTACTCTGGGTATCAATGTCCAAGAGGATATATTTTTTCCACATAGAAAAAAAATAAGCTTGGCTTTGACAGTTTGACCTCAGTTCTGTTTAAGATGTATTTGAGATCCATTGATTCTGAAATCTTCTGTATTTAACCTCACAAAACTCCAGCACCTACATATCTTATTCCTACAAGTTTATGACATTCCTTTCAAATAGGCAAAAAAGAAACAACTATTGATACCCAGATGAATAACCTTATAAGATGCAGAAATATTCAGACTAAGCCATCCATGCCTGCTTCTGAGACTTAGAAGCGGGGTCAACAGGCCTATGAGCCACCCTACAAATCTCATACAGCATCCTGCCTCTTTGATACTTTAATGAACCCACACATTTGATTATCTTATTTGGTCTTTTTTCCTGATATTCACTGTACATTTATGGAGGAAGAAATGTTATCAGGGAAAATAATTTTATCAAATAGCAGTAGCAGTTGAGTTCCCTGGAACTCTCTTCAAATCTACAAGGGGAGAGAGCACCAGTTTAGGGGCTATTTAACAACACTCCTTAGACATTAAACAAAGGAGCAAATGATGCCAGGCCTTCTAGAAACCTCAAAGTCAGGGAAGACCCCAAACTTAAACTCAAAAAATCACAAACTTATTTCTCTTAGCTATATCTAAAGACTTTATTTGCCCACCTGTCACAAATATTATCCAGCAGTTTCCTGCTCTAGTTTAATATGTATGTGAAGCTCTTTTTCTGTCCTCCCTGCCTGCAATCATCCTATCTAATCCCATCATACAAGTGTGATTGCTTGTTCTATTATCACTCTCACCACCATCCATGACATTGTTCTGTTTTTTTAGTTATTCATTCAACAAACACATTCTCTGTTAGATTAAATGTATAAATTAAAATCGACTGGTTATGCTAGATAAGTACTCAAATAAAATATTAATCCCACTTAGAGAAAGTAGAATTTGGCATTCCCTACCCATAAAGTTACAACCCGGCCATTAGAATATCATGGCTCCTTTAATGGGGTTGATTCCCCTGAGGCATTCAGTATGTTTGCAAATTATGTAAAATAACATAGATCGCTAGTGCCATGTGCTATAATTCTCTACATTTACATTTACAAAATTATGCTTCAGAAGTTGTTTATTTACTTGGAGAACCATGGTCTGCAATTTGGGTAAATTGCTATCCTGAAATTTGGGTAAAATGGTAGTGATCAGGCTATGATTTACTAGTTTAAGCAGCTTATCACTGGTTGGAAGAAGACCACAGCTGTCACATGGCCATGCTGGCTTTATCTCAGGATGGCGCCTACACCAGGGTCCAAAATTACTTGGTAGGTGGGTTCTAGAGGCGTGGAGTGTCAACAATTAGTGTTTTTTCCAAAACAGTTGCATGTTTTCTCTTTCAAACACCAACTCTATATAAATAGATAAATATAATAAAAATAATTTAAATCTGCATTTTATATGCCCTAGAAATGAAGTAAAAATTTTCTTCTGTTTTTAATCACTACTTAATCTAAGTAGTGGCTTTCTCAGAGTTGAGTAAATTCAAGTTTTCTTGGCTTGGGCATCACAAATGTGAAGTATCTGGTACACATTCTTTTCTTTCATTTCTCCTTAGAGTTGCCATAGTGTTTGGATATTAAGCACCTTTTCCTGTTATCAAAATACCAATGTCTTTTCTCATATTTTCTTAACTGATAAAGAGAAAATAATATGTGGGTTCATGGTGGCTTTTCCTGGGCCAGAAACTAATGAATGACTTGAGCTAACGCCGAGTTTACTTAATCTGCCTTAATATGCCTGCAAAAACTCTTGTTATCAACCAACCAACTGGGTAACCATATACTGCCCTTTTCTATATATCTTATCCATTCTTTAATTGTTTCTGGTGGGAGTACAAGTCCAGTTCCTGTTACTTCATTTTGACCATACCTGGAAGTTCATATTCTTGTTTACACGAATTGAATCTAAATTAGGCCTTTGCCCCTATCAGTCCACTGAAACTATTTCAAAGATTCAATAAATTCCATTTGGCCAGATGCAATGGTCAGCTGTCAGTCCTCATCTAATCTAATCTGTGAGCAAAATTTTCAGTCCTTGTCTAAAACTTGACCCCATGACAAATTTTGTTTTCTCCTATTTACAATGTTCTTTGTTTGGTGTTTAGGATATCAGATTTTCTTGTTTTCTTTATAGTCTGTTGGCCACTTCTTTTTAAACTCCTTTGATGGTTCCATCTTACTTTTTTACCTCTAAATGTTAGAGTTTCTCAGAGCTTTGTCCTTAGTTCTCTTTTCTCTAGTTGCTCCATTGACCTATTTTATTAGACCCAGTACCTTTTTGTATAATTGATATTTTATGACTCTTTATTTAACATTCTGAAGTTAAATTCAAATATAATTTGATGTATCTATGTACTTAAAAAAAATTCTTGATGCGCGGCACCTGTGGCTCAAAGAAGTAGGGCGCTGGCCCCATATACTGGAGGTGGTGGGTTCAAATCCAGCCCTGGCCAAAAACTGCAAAAAAACCCCAAACAAACAAAAAAACAAAAAACTCTTGAATGATGCTGAAAAAAATCATACCGTAAAGTAAAATAATGTGATTAAGTTGTAAATTCTCAAGTACAACTACATTATAAGACATAGTGAAATATTCGATGCTTGTCTCCAATCGCTCATTCTTGTAAATGTAAACTGTTTTTAAAATCTGTCAAGGCGTTAGCTCAAAATCCATGTGCCATGTTGCTGTTGGTGACAGGTTTTTCTAAAATTGTGATCAACACTAATTTGCTGAACAGCAAAAAGTTAAACTTTCTCTTGAAATGGTTGTCTTTCTGGGAGAAAGCAAATATATAGTACAATTGTACACAAATAGTTTGTTTACATGTGTAATTATAATTCATATAATTCATATTTAGAAAAAAATTACCAACACATTTTCTGCCTCCTTGACATTTAAAAAGTCTGATAATCCTGATTCCTATACACTAAATTTCAGGAGCACCCTTTACATAGCAATTCTAAAGCTCCTCCACAAATTTTTAAAATCTCTTAAGGGGCGATACCACTCCAGCTGGACAACACGTACCCCTATGTGCTGGTAGCTCCAAAATGTATATTTTCAACTTTCATGTGTCTTTTGTATTTCAGACTAAAATCCCCAGCTAGACACTGGAAGTCTCCAATTCATCTTGAATTGGCATCTCAAGATTAACAAACACAAAGTCAATGTCTTGGTTTCTTCCCTTAAACGTTCTCTTCCTATAGATTTACCATCTCTAAAATGGCTCTCATATATCTAGTCAGTCAAGGATAGACCATGGAATAACCTTTCACTCATCTCTTACTCCTTTTTTTTTTTTTTTTTGCAATTTTTGGCTGGGGCTGGGTTTGAACTCACCACCTCTGGCATATGGGGCCGGCGCCCTTCTCCTTTGAGCCACAGGCACCGCCCACTCATCTATTACTCTTACATATCACCTCACCCATACCCATTTTCCTATGATTAAAATATGAGTTGACCCTATCACAGATTAATCCACCATTATCTTTTGTGTGCACGATTGCATTTTTCTTTAATTCTGTCATTGCCCTAGGATAGCCTAGTGCGGCCAGAGTGAAATTTTCAAAATGTTTAGCATTTTATGTCGCTTTCTTCCTTTCAAACTCTTTGTTTCCTGCTTCCAAATACACATGGAATAAAAATTTACAGGGCCCCACACAATCTCACTTTTGACAATGTCTATGAACTTCTTTCCCATGACTTTCCCCCCTGCTCACTGAGCTGCAGCCATCCAGGTTTCAGTGGTGTTTTGCACCCACACCAGGCTCATTCTGGCCTTGGGGCCTTTCCCCTTCCCTTTCCCACTTCCTGAGTATCCTTCCCTGTTTCTCACTTATTTGAAGTCTTTAATCATCACTTGCAGAGAACCTTTCTGGGCTGTGCTGTCTTGAAGAATATAGTAATTATTCTATATGTCTTTATTCCAATTTAATTTCTTCATAATTTTCCTATGAAATTATTGATTGATTTATATTGTCTTTTGACATTAGATGTTACATCCATGAGGAAAAAGTCCTTGTTTTGTTTACTGATTGGTTGCAAGACCTAGAGCCCTATGTGGTCTATAACTTTAGGTTTTTAGTATTTGTTGAGTAAATGAGTGAATGATGCCTGTCTTAGGACAATGATAACAACTTTGTTAAATATCAGCTTCATTAAATAATAACAACTTTGTTAAATGCACATTACACATTATACATAATGTCTTTAAAAATTTCTCCTTGCTCATAAATTTGAAAACATGTATAACTACCAGTTAGCGGTTTTTCTCCCAGAGGTGATTCATGTATCTCTACTCCTTCTAACTTGTAGCTTCACCTGCTTCCAAGGACGGCATTCAAGGTCACCTGATCATCTCTATTCAGTTGGTGGAAGAAGACAGAGCAGGAATGAGCATGCTCTTTTTTAATGAGCCAAGTCTGGAAGTGACACTTTACTTCCTCACATTCCATTGGCTAGAACTAGAACTCAGTTACTTGAACGTACTTGACTGCAAGGAAAATTGGGAACCATAGTTCCTTGCTGAACAGCTGCTTCCCAGTAACAGTTCTATACTAAAGAATAAAAAGTATTGTGTACAGAGTTGCATTTGCCACAGTGAATGAATAAAAAGACGTATAAAAATAATCCTAGGAATAGTTTATTTTTATCTATGAAAGATAAATATATTGCTAGTTATTTGGAAGTTTTTTTTTCAGATACCTTGTAACCATTTTATATATTTGTTTTAGGACACAATTATCCTTTAGGTAACTATATTATATCCATTAATTATATCCATATGTGATTATACTAATAATCCTTTGTCTTCTATAAGTTATCTGAGACACAATTAAATGCAAACTAGGAATTTATGTGGCATTTTGAGAGGTTATGTGATTGAAAATTGGTAATATGAAGTCTTTACCTGACTTTGCTCCTAATTCTATCCCTGTATTAGTTTTCTTGTATTTTTCAGATTCTAAAGATGTATCTCTGGGCTTATGACCCCTCTCTCAATATTTAAATCCAATAGCACAGCATCTTCAAATCTCTCTCGGCTTTTGTCACATTGCCTTCTCCTCTGTAGTCAAACATCCCTTTGCCTCTGTCTTATAAAGACACTTGTGATTGCAGATCCAGCTAATCCAAGATAATCTCCCCTTAAAGATCTTTGATTTAATAATATCTTCAAAGTCCTTGCTGCTGCAGAAGTTATCATTCATAGATTGCAAGAGTTGGGGCTTGGATATCATTGGGACTCATTAATCAACCCACCTCAATCCCTTATCTCAGGTCATTCCTCTAGGCCACAGTTGTCCTTAATTGCAAATTAGAATCAATCAACTAAATATCTACTTCTACTCGGAGTTTTTCTTAAATTTATTGAACTATGCATCATGTAGATGAGTAATGTGAATAATTATTTAGAGCTACAATGATTTTTATATTGCTCTTAATATCTACAGATAATGGTTCAAGCACCATCCAGTTTCAGAGGGTGGAAATAACTCATAATTTTGGTTGTAAATTAGACACAAGTTTAAATCCTGCTTAATCTACTTATTAGCCATATAAAAATTCCTGGGCTAATATGAGATCACTTTCTATATGTAAAAAAGGTTAAAACCTTACAGAATTAAGACAATAATATATGTAAACAAATTTTTAAAATCATGTGTTAGACAAATGTAATTGTTACTACTTATTGAAAAAGCAAAATTAAAGGCTTTTTCCACTATGATGTTTTAATTCTTTTATACATACACTTTGCTGAAGAGGAAGATAATTTAAAAAGAAGATTTGGATATCAAAATCTGATGAATTCCTGATTGTTGCGATTATAAAAACTGCTTCTTAGGCACCTGTTAACATCAAAGGTAAGTTGGAAAGTACTACACTAATTTTTGCTTCCTATTTGCATGTTTGTAGATCCTCAAAGAGCAAGATTTTTTTCTGGTTTGTAAACTCACATTCTCGAAGTATTTGAACTTGTATACAGTGTGGGTGGGTCTAAATCACTTTGTTTGAACTTGTTCTGTTCCACCAGTCTCTAAAGTGGTAAGCTTATGCTTCTCCTCTTTTGCTAACACCCGTACCTTTTAGACTTCAGCAAATATGTAAACAGAATATATACCAATGCAGACATTAGAAATAAAGATGTGGGCATTGTTCTACCATTTTGCTCATTGTAGTATAGCGATTACTGTATTTGTGACGATCACAGGGAACTGGTGAGCAAAGACTATTATTTCATAAGGGAAATATTAGAGGTTAAAACATTTGGATTTGAGTTACTACTTTGGGCAGGAGAAGCTGAGAAACAGAGTCTTATATGTATGGACTTATGTATTCTCATGTCATAATTTCATAAAAACCACCAGTAGATTTAAAAATCATGAGATGAGGGATTCTACAGTTTACGGCTTATTCTGAACTATGTGGTTCAGTTCTTAGTTCATAAATACATTGATGTATAAATTTAAATGTTTGTTGAATGAATAAATGGATGAAGGAATTTGGGGTCTTAGTGGTTCACTGTCATGGAACTGGAGGTCTAGAGGCTGGATCATTATTCCTTCATGAGATGTGTTATATATAATGGTACCTCCTGCGAGCCATGGGAGTGAGATCAGTCTGGACTTGAGGCTCATTTTGATTCTCTGAAAACTGTTTCTGGTGCAGGGCACTGCCGTGTTTTACATTTCTTTTTTGACTGAAGGCTTAGAAATACTTATACTAGAATGTGCTTTTGTATTTTTATGGTTCCTTGTCGCATTCAGCTGCTTTAGAATACAAGTTAGGATGTCTGACAAAAATAACAGGATAACTTTTTACAGATAAACATCGATTACAACAACACACACATCAGGGCATAATTGTACTTGCTGTAGTTAAAACATGTGGAATGTTGATGGGGATGTAAAAAAATGTTGTTACATATATTCTGTTCATATAGTTTGCTCAAGACAAGCAGAAAATAAGAGATTTCTCCAGGGTTTGTTGTGTAGCTACCTGTGATCGGGAGAAAGAAAATTCCTCAGCAAATAGGCAGCGTGATAGTGATGAATGTAAAGTAAAGCAAAGTGAAGCGAAATAAATTCCCAACTGCAAAATACAGAAGCATCTCTATTACAGATCCTGTTTGCTATTTGGTCAAAGAATGACTGTTGTCTCACCAGGGGAAGGTTTGATCGAGATGCCTTCTGTTCTTCTGAGCAATTGAAATCTACTCATGAAAGTCTATTCCTTTCAAAAGTGCCAGATTGCAATTCTTCCTTCTCTATAAACACACACACGCCTGCCCTTAGACAGAACATACTAAAATTGCTAAAAATAAAACAAAAAAGAATGAAAGAAAATCTTGATGGTGGCCAGAGAGAAAAGATACATTATATAGAGAGACAAAATATAAGAATATTTAGCTGACCTCTAACCAGAAATTGGACAAACCAGGAGAAGGTGGAGTGACAGTTTTAATGGGTTAAAATCAATTATTTCTAGCAAAATGCATGTCAATAACAAAAGAGAAATCCATGAATGTACATAATTGATAAAGTTGTATAGAACTTAATAAACATATATATTCCTACACACACAAAGGCAAACAAATAAGCACAAGTAAAACTGGGGAACTTTGAGTAATATCAGTATGCGGTGTTAAAGTCAATGTGATAGTTTTGTTAAAGTCAATATCCTTATTGTGATATGTGATAGTTTACATGATGTAACCATCGGGAGAAACTGAGTAAAGTGCTCAAGGATTCTCTCTGCATTATTGTTTACAAATACATGTGAATCTATAAATATTTCAATCAAAACTTCAGTGAAAAATAACAAACCAAACAACTCCCCCAATAGCAAAATCAAAACTTATTAAAAATGAGAGCAAGGGACAGACATATATAAAAGTGACGGGTATTTATTACTAGCTGACTTGTTCTATGAGAAATATTAATGAGGAGGTATTGAAGCAGAAAGAATATGACTTTAGACAGAAAATTGAATCCATGTGCAGTATATGTGAAAAATAAGCAGATATAAGAGGGAAAATTTTTTATAAGAAAGTGTGACAAAAGAGTATTATAGCGTATACATTAAAATTAATTACAAAGCTATGATAATTACAACAGTGTATTGTTCCAAGGGTAATTCTTTATTATAATGGAGTTAATATTCCACTAATAATTTCTACTCTGTTTCTCTCTCTCTCTCTCTCTCTCTCTCTATATATATACATATGTATATATGAAAACACATATATATCACACTCAGTATGCTGAAAATGATATGTCAAATAATAAAAGTCAATTTTTGACTAAATGGCTGATGTTGGACAATTGAGTAACATTTTGGAATAGGTTTGAGCCATGCTGCATATCAAAATAAATTTCAGGGATATCAGTATTTAAGTGCAAATAATGAAATCATGAGATTACTAGGGAAAATATTTTTGATGATTTTTTAAAATCTCAGAGTGTGGAGTGTCTTTCAATGTAGCATATGAGCAATTCGTTTTCTTACCATCCTAGAGGAGAATTTATTTCTAGGAGAAACTTTATTTTGGAAAATATCTGTGATAGATTACTAATGCCCCCAAATGTTCATGTTTTCTTCTTTTTCTTTACTGCACGTGCACCTCATGCCCATTCACCTTGCGTCTGAAAGTGGGCTCATGTCTGTTTCTTGACAATGGACTTAGCCTGTCAGTGATGTGCACTCCTTAAAGGTCAAGCCTGTCCAGAACATTTATGCCTTCCCTAAGTTCTCTTTCTCTCTTTTGACCTCTGCTGTTTAAAAACAAATAAGGACAAGGCTTTGAAAGATGATGGAAACTCATTGTGGAAGAATCCAGGGTTCCTCAAAATCACACCCAGCTGCTCGTACCATTACCATAGTACTGGGTGTTAGCTCAAGCTGCTGCACGAAGCCCCTGAGATTGGGGAAATAAACGTATTGGTCTCTGACCAATACAAAGCTACTGGTCTTCTCTGGGTGTAAGATAGCAATCGATATGTTAAACTGTTACAGTATTGATATTAACTTGATGTTTGTAGAAAAAGGTATGTGGAAAAGAGGTGAGTGAAGATCTAGTTCTATGTAGTAGACATATCCATGATATGGAGATAGCCTCTATAGTTTTAAAAAGGGAAATATCTGGCATTTTCCTCAAAAACTCTAAAACAAGTCTACACAGAAGAATACTGTGTGAAAATAATTTGTAATAAATTAGAGTAATTGGCTGGGTGCTACATCTGGGTCAATGTGAGAACAGTGGTAGTCCTGGTGAGACAGTATTATGATCATTAAATTGAACTAATTCAGTGGAACTGGAAGAGTAGAGCCTGAGATAACTAAGAAAATGAACTTTCAGATGAATGATTTTATTTTGGATTTAAGAAGTATAGTTATTTTAGCTAATATTTGGTTTAAATGAAGACAGGAGTAATGAAAAAATATATTCAATTATTTTACACTTTTATATAACTTACTACATTAATGAATCTAAAAGGTAAATGGTAAATCTGCTGCATTTGGCAGAATTATTATCATGCAATTCTTACAGGTGATTGTTTACAATAATAAAAACCTGAACATTGCAAATGAACAAAGGGGTATAGAACATAAAGAGGACTTACAAAAAAATTATGAATGGATAGAAAAGATTTGAAACATGTTCAGTTTCACTAGAAATGAAAAATGTAAATTAAGGTGCCAATGGCATACATTGTCACTTATCCGACAAAGATTCAAATAAGAATAATGCACTATATTAAAATTTTCATAATCCTGGAAGAATGTGAACCAGTAGTACTAAGGATGTCTCTCTCTCTCTCTCTCTCTCTCTCTCTCTCTCTATATATATATATATATATATATCATCCTCCACCTTGACTTCATACATGAATCACCTGGGGAACTTTTAAAAACAAGACAAACTTGGGGCCACCCATGATCAATCAAATTAAAAGCTTTAAGTCATGAATTCCAGAAGCCAATATTTTAAAAAAGCTCCCTAAATAATTCTGATGTTCAGCAAGGGTTGAGAAATATCAACATATGACAAACTGTAAAATATTCATGGAATCATTGTTTTTAATTTCATGATATTGTGATCAGTATAAAATTAGTACACAAAGGTTTATGTGTGATAGTGGCTATTAATGTTATGATTTCAAAAATTAGGGAATGACCTAATGCCAAATAAAGAAATATTACAGATGAGAATACATTAATTCTAGTGATATGAAGGGAAGGGCTCATTATTCATTCTCAGTGAATAGAAAACTGTACATCAAGTCTGGTTCAAAATCTGTGAACCACTACACACACATTCTACTAATGACTAGAAAAATATTGAATAGCACATATTTTTATAATTTCTATATTTATATAAGAACACAATTATTTAATAATTATGATCAGAATAAAATTGTATGGTAATTTAAAATCACCATAATAATTAAATAATCACAATTATTTAATATAATTTATCTCAACACATTACATTTAGGGTCAGTAGGGTAAGAAATATTATTGGCAGGATTTTTGGAATCATAGGAATAGATTGGAGGCAGTCTATTTCAGTAGACTGTTTCCAATATTTTTACTGCCTATAGTTTTGTTCTTTCCAAAGACTTAAGATATATTTAAAAAAAAGAAAAATTAGACTTGCAGAACCTTTCATAAGCATGATATTAATTTCTAGATTAGAAGTTTAGAAGAAATAAAAAATTATGAAAAAAGGGCACTGATGTTCATAATTGACTGATGTATTTATAACGTAATTGGATATTCTCTGCATTTTAACTTTACTCTGCTTTATTTGAGAGAATGTTAATGTTACTTAAATACAAGTGTTGATAGTTAAATATTATTGATTTTTTAAAGAGAATTTCATTAATTTTGGAACAAAAAGGACTAGAATCCAAACAGTAGGAGGGCAGTCTGAGTAATGGTGTGTTGCTGGTATGAGCCAGGACACTGTCTTTTTATATTTTTTCTTCATTCTTCCACCTCACACAGGCTTTTTAGATTCCAATGAATCTGGTTTTAGTGGTATCAACTCAAAAAATGATTTCAATTTGAACCGTTTGTTAAGATATTGATATTAAGGATCTTGTGGTGAATAGGGAGGAATAATTTTTTTTTTTTTTTTTAGCTGCACAAAAGGAAATGACAGAATTCAAAGGAAAAACTCGGGTCTTTGAGTAGTCAATGTGGGTTTGAAAGCAAACACCGACTTGCACCCCAACATGAACCCACAACCCTGAGGTTAAGAAGGGTACAGGTGAAACTTATTAAATGCAGAATACAAATGTCTTCAAACAATAACTAAGGCTATGTTAACCAGTTTGATGAAAATATTTCAGATTCTGTATGAAACCGGCACATTGTACCCCTTGATTGCACGAATGTACACAGCTATGATTTAATATTAAAAAAAAAAATCTCTTGCTCTGCTGACTGAGCTGGCTGGGCACCCTTAGGACTTTGAGTTATAAAGGTTTTTATGATGTCTAATATCTGGTAATTATTTTCCTTTTTACAGAGAGAAAAATTTAGTTAGGATATTCTCCTTGAAGAATACTATTGCATTTTTACATCATTAAAATAGTAACAATATATATGTTAGCAAATGGAAGAATGTTATGTAATCAGATAGGTTTATAGATAAAGAAATGAAAACATAAAAGAACAAAAAAGAAGACAGGGATACGCAAATTTTCTTAATTCAGGGGAAAGAGGAAATGTAAAAATAAGAAGAAATAAAATATGATATTTACAGGCACTGACAATAAAACATTCAATACTTTATGGATATTTAAAAATAGTTCTTGCATGGTGTAATTACTTTAGCTAAAGTAATAGCTGAAATAATGGCTTATTCTTATTGTACTAGCAAGACATAGGAAAATATTATACTTTTAAGCAGAATTCGTTATACAAAGCAGGCTTTTGTTCTTTGAACTCCTTTTGCAATTTTTGCTTCTTTACTTTTTATTGATGCCATTGTGAAATACAAGCTATATTATTACATTCCATAATGCTCTGTTATTATTACATTCCATAATGCTCTAATAATAGAGCATTATGGAACTGTTTCAGCCCTTTAAACTGCCTATATTAATGATTAAAATCATTGTTTATCTCACCTAAGAAATGGAATTATAATACTTCTCTAATAGAATTAACGTAAGGATTAAATGAATTGATAATTTAAAATCACCAACACTAACATGCTCAAAAAAAAAAAAAATTAGAAAACCGAGTATCGTTATTTGTAGGTACCCCCTCCTAAGATGGCCCCGTGAGCGCCACCTTCTGGCCTATACATTCTCATTTAGTCTCTTCTTACGTCACACATCAGAGTTGGTTTGTGTGACCAGAAGCCTTCTGCAAAAGTGATAATATGTTACTCTGGGATTATATGTATAAGGCCCTTCAGCCTCTGACTAGATGGTTCTGTGATTCACTCTGGGAAAAACAAGCTCTGGTGTTGTGGACACTCTTGTGGAATCTTCTCCATGGCAGGGAACTGAGCGTCAAGCAAAGAGCCAGCAGGGACAGAGGCCGGCCAACGACCTCGTGAGGGAGCATGGAAGTAGATTTTTCCATCTCTGGTCTAGCTGGTTGACTAAAGCACTGGTTGCAGTTTCATTGCATATCTCATGAGGGGAGGACATAAATAGTTTGTTCTAGATTTTCTGTCATGAAAAAGCTGTCATGAAGCAGAGGAATTATGAGATAATAAATGCTTGCTATTCTAAAATGCTAAATATTTAGATAGTTTGTTATGAGAAGAGACCACAAATACAATGTTATAATACAAAATAGCGATTACAATAAAATAATAATTGATATTTTATAACAGGATAAAATTTAACATTGAATAGCCAGCTATTTTTTCAGATATAGTGCAGTCACATTATCCTAAATTATCACATGTAATCCCCTTTCTCAAAAACTTCTATCAAGATTTAAATTATTATACAAATATTATGAGTAAGAAATAGAAATATCTCAAGTGTGCTCAATCGTTAAGGTACACAAGTAATACCTCCTTTATTCCTCATCTCAGTACAGAGCACTGGTAATCTCAACATGTTTCATTTGCCCCTGAACCTCGCATAGGCCCCTGACCTACTTTGCACAGCCTTTGATAATGGGATGAAAATGTGTCTAAGACCTATTGCTTAGAAACTGCAAGATGAAGAAAGATTTTTTCCTAGAGATGGATGGAAATGGATTTGCACGGACTTCTGCACTTAGGAGAAGAATCAAACTCAAGTGACATTAGTTTTAAAGATAATTGTTTTGTTTCCCTCTGTTTCTTCATTCAGAGAGGTTTGTCAGGGACTGAGGTGGTAGAGTCGCAGGAAAGATGCCTTCAGGTTTCAAGGGTTGTAAATGATTTTATGAAACTAGCGTTTAGGCTTGATCTTTGTAGATAATGATAGCCAAATGATTTTATGTAACTAGCATTTAGGCTTGATCTTTGTAGATAATGATAGTCATAATGATAAATCATGCGAAGCGAGAGCCCTTGGTAAAATTATTTTCTATTAATAAAAGGAACACCTCGGAGATGTCCTTATACCTTGTTTTTTAATCATGGCAATATATTTAGGGGGTACCAGTGTGTTCTTGTTACATGGGTATTTTGTACAGTGGTGAGATCCGGGCGTTTAGTGAACCCCTCACCCAAGCAGTGTACATAGTGCCCAATAGGCAATACTTTTTTACCTCTCTCATCCTCCAACTTCTCACCTTTCCAAGTCTTGTATGTCTATTATTTCACTTTCTGTATCCTTGGGTATACAGTATCTAGTTTTCAATTATAAGTAAGACTATGCAGTATTTGAATTTCTGCTTTTGAATTATTTCACTTAAGATAAATGGCCTCCAGTTCCAACCATGTTGCTGCAAAAGATGCTTTTGTTCTTTTTTAATGGATGAATCATGCTCCATGATATATTCATATGATATTTTCTTTATCCAATCATCTGGTGTTGGATATTTATGCTATTTTCTATTATAAATTTTGCTTTTATAAACATATGAGTGCACATATATTTTTGAGATAATGACTTCTTTTTCTCTGGGTAGATACCCAATAGTGGGATTGCTGGATCAAATGGTCAATCTACTTTTAGTTCTTTGCGGAACACTATGCTTTCTCTATAAGGGCTTGTACTAGTTTATATTCCCACCACCAGTGTATAAGCACAGCCTTTTCACCACATCCATATCTACTGTTTTTGACTTTTTAGTAATAGCCATTCTAACTAAAGTAAGATGGCATCTCATTGTGGTTTTACTTTGCATTTCTCTGAAGATTAGTGACGGTGAGCATTTTTTTCATAAGTTTATTGGCCATTTGTACATCTTTTGAAAAATGACCATTCCCTTTAAGTGGAGGTGTTTATGTTTTTTCTTGCTGAATCATATTTAAGTTTCTTATAAATTTTGGACATTAGTCTGAGTTGCAAGAGAAATTTAAAAACCTTTTAGCTTTGTAAAGTTATCCTGTTCTAATGATTTCCAACAATACTGTGTTTTATTTGATGAGAGACACAGGGAAGGTAACAAATGTTATTGTTGAAAGAGGTAGAAGGATAGGGTGGCACCTGTGGCTCAAGAAGAAGGGTGCTGGCCCCATATACCAGGGGTGGTGGGTTCAAGCCCAGCCTTGGCCAAAACTGTAAAAAAAAAAAAAAAAAAAAAAGAAGTGGGAGGATGTAAATAAGGTTAGTGCGTTTTTGTTCTAATGAAAAATCCATCATGAAGCAGAAAAAAAATTACAGGGGATAATTTTTAGTTTCTGTCTATAGAAATTTATTTTATATCTATAGTAGGAATGACAGTTTGATTATATTATTTAAAATAAAAAAATTTTGTGCGAGGTATGTACAACACAGCTGTGTAACCCACTCATCCTTGACTTTAGAAGTCAACTAGTTAGAACACAAAAACAATTTGTTTTAATATTGAACTGAAATTACTCATGTGTGCTTTATAAAATGGTCATTTCTGAGAAATTTCCACAACATATTCAGATACTGAAACAAAACAGAATAGAAAAAGGCAAAACGAAATTTAAGTAGGTAGTTTTTGTGTGGCAGACTGGTCAATATTTCAATACAACAAACACAGATTTGAGAGTTGTTTCAAATGTCACAGCCTAATCTTGGCCAGGAAAAACTGTATGTTTTTCAAATACGTAAGAAGTTTTTAAGAACTTCTTCCAATGCAATGACTTTAAAGCAATTATACTTGAAGTTACTTATTATCTCTCTGTGTAATCCCTCTCTATAGATTTTGTTGAAGAATTACATGTGCAATGAAAAGTTTATAGGTAATTTGTTTAGCAGCTGATGAACTGTGCAAATTGAACATAGCCATGTAAACGGCATCAAGTTCAACACAGAACATTACCAGGATTCCAGAAGTAATCATTCAAAATTTTTACTAATTAATTAATTTTTTATTAGAGACAAGGTCTGACTCTAACACCCAGGCTGGAGTGTAGTGGCCTGACTATAGCTCACTGGAACCTCGACCTCCGGAGTTCCAGTGATTCTCCCACCTCAGCCTTTCCAGTAGCAAGAAGTACAGGTGTTCACCACCATATCTGATCAGTTTTTGTTTCTTCACTTTTTGTAGAGACAGAATACAAAAAGTGTATTCTTACTATATTGCACAGCCTGTTCTCAAACTCCTGGCCTCCAGCGATCCTCCTGCCTCAGCCTCCCAAAGTAGTGGGATTACAAGAGTGAGCCACCACACCTGGCCTATCCCAAATTTTAATTTGTAAATTTTTGAAAGTTATAAAATGGAATCATACAGTTTATCCTCTTCTGTGTCTATATTTCCTTTTAGTATTAAAATTGGGTAATTTATCTTTAATGTACATTTCTTTTGCATATGAGAATACACACAGATGTATAGTACATATTCCATGGAGGACTGGGGTGAATATTGGGGTGATAGAGCATGCATCTTTGAGAAAGTTTTTAAATGGTTTGTGACAATTTACACTTTAACCAGGAAAGTTTTAAAATTGTAAGTGCCCTAAATCCTAGCCAACATTCGGTAGTGATTTTTTTTTTATATAATTTCAGATTGATATGAGGGTACAAATAGTTAGGTTACCTGGTGTGCCTTTCTAAGGTAAAGTTCCAGTGACAGTTGAGCCCTTCACCCAGGAGTGTGCCGCATCCCCTTGCACCGTGCCTGTTAAGTTTTGTTTTAGATATTCTGGTGGTTGTGCAGAGTGCTTGATTGTAATTTTAGTTTGTATTTCCTTGTTATTTATCTAAGTTGAGTTGCTTTCATATGTATTGATACCACTTGGGTATCTTCTTTTGTGAAGTGCCTATTCAAATATTTTATACCTTTTACACTAGTTTGATAATCCTTTTTCCTGCTGATTTATAGGAAATATTTATATATTTCAGGAGTTCTTGGTCATATACATGTACATGCACACGCTGAGTAAAAATCTTCAACTCTTTATGGTGCCATAAATCTTTTCACAGGATATTTTACAGAATATTTTAATTATAATGTTATTTGACGTACACATTCTTCTTCATCATTATTTCGTCCTGTATTAGAAATCAAAGTTTCTTCACCAAAACTGCACAGACATATTCTCCTATGTTTTCTTCTATAACCCTGATTATTTTCCTTTCACTTTTGAATCCAGAATCTGTCTGGAATTTACATGTGCACGGAATACTGTAAAAACAAAGATTTGTTTCTTTTCTCATCGTCTATTAAAATTTATAAGAGTAAATTTTAAATATCTTACTGCAAAAAATAAATAAGTGAGGTGGTGGATATGTTAATCAGTTTGAGTTAAGCATTCCACATTGTATATCAAATCACCACATTGTACCCCACAAACGTTATGTTTTAATTAAAAATTAAGAAAATATTTCTTTAAATTAGCATCTGGTAACCTACATATAACCTAGAAAAAAATACTCCTATATGTGCACAAAATATAAATAAGAATGTTTATTTCAGCACAAATTTGGGAGCTACATAGGTGTCTGTTAGTAATGAATGGCTAAATAATATGTGGTTCACTCACGTTCTTGAAAATAGTGCATAGATTAAAAGATGAGATAAGTCTTTTTGTATCAGCATGTAATTATTTTCAAAACTAGTTGCTAAGTGAAAACAAACAACATGAATTTATATGTAAGGCATATAACTATTTATGACTTAAAATATAACACTTTGTTTTCTTAAAGGTACATAGTTATATCTACAAAGTAACTAAAATATGAAGTATACTGCTGGTATTTCCTCTGGGCTGGGGCCTTCAGGTTTATCAATAATGTTTCTATTTTTTACTTTACATTGAGAGATTACTCATGTCATTAAAAATTTAGGAGGGACGATCACTCTTTAAAAGGATAAAAATAGTTCCCATTTCTCTATTAACCTGGCTATGTTATTTATAGTTCAAAGATAGCTTCCTCCCCTTTCCTTGATAGTTAACATGTAAGGAATTTCCACATGACAAAAGTTGTAGTTTTTCAAAGAATATTATATAATTGTACTCAGAGAACTAAAATAGAGAAAGGCAGCAATCTCAGTGTCAGATTTGTCTGTGATAACTTGGGATAGAACATGTTTTAGGAATCAGGAATGTATGTATGTTTTTGTACATTTTTTAAAAAGGAATAAAGTCTTTATTGGGCTTAGACCAGGAGTCTGTGGGTCTTGAGGACCTCTGTGTATTTGTCAATTTTCTTCTCCACGTTCCTTTTGGCCTATTTCTGTAGCCTCGTGAGCTGCTTTTTCTTCTGGTAATGGATCTTAGCCTTCTCTTTCCTCTTCTCTTCTAGGGTTGCTGTTACTGCCTGGTACTTCTAGCCAACTTCGTGTGCCAGGCACCCCAGGCAGGCAAATTTTCTTGTAGGCTTCAGACGCACAACCCTGAGGGCAGCAGGAACCACCATCCGTTTTTTCTTGTCATAGGGTGGTGAGATCCCATTGAATATACAATATATATTATGAATCAATATACAATATATAATGAATCAAGAATATGTATATATTGTAAATGTATATAGTGTATACAATACATACATAGTGTATACAATATTGTATATATGTATACAATATACACATATTCTTGATTCATAATATATATTGCTATATACATACATTCCTGATTCCTAAAACATGTTCTATATGTATTGTATATGTATATATATATAATATGTATATATTGTATATATTGCTAATACATACATTCCTGATTCCTAAAACATGTTCTATGTATACATATACAATATATACATACATGTACATATATATACACGTATATATACATGTACATATAATATGTGCATATGTATACATGTACATATAGTACATGTACTATGCTATAATATGTACATATGTATATGTATATATTGTATATGTATACATGGAACATGTTTTAGGAATCAGGAATGTATGTATATAGCAATTATGTATATATAATCTCTCTCTATTCAAAAGGAAAACTTACATATGTACACACATGCATGCACACCCAGAGATACTGAGAAAAAAAATGTCCAAAATTCAGAACAAAAATACTTAATGTGAACAAGAGAAAAAATTATTTTGTGAATAGATATAATTTAGATTTACATCTACTTAAACTCTGTGCATAGTACAGTCAACAGACCTAGCAGAAAGCTAAATTTATCATATTTCTTGAGTAAAAGCCATAAAGACACACTGATGTAACACTTCTATTCTTTTCTATGAAAGGAGAGGGGATTTTTGTGAATATAGTTGCTGCCACAATAGAATTCATGTTATTTTTATAAATACACACAGCTGAAAATAGATTGTTTATGTTTGAATTTCATATTAATATTCCAATGTGAAGTTAATATTAAACACTAATTTCATGCACCTGATACCTTTTTATGAAACACACTTCCAAACCCTTGATTTCAATGTCATTTTAGAAAAATCTTTTAATTTCATGCTATAATATTACTAAGAAGGTCAGTTTCTTTCAGAAGTTGTCATCTGAGCCAGGTAAAAATCTTGGTTTCCTAGACGCACCTGTCAATGAAAATTTTAGTCTCAGCCATAGAATCAGACACTCTTTTCTTGAGGTAATAAATCTGTTAGTAAAGCACCTTTTTTTTTTTTTTTTTTTTTGAGACAGAGCCTCAAGCTGTCACCCTGGATAGAGTGCTGTGGCATCACAGCTCACAGCAACCTCCAGTTCCTGGGCTCAAGCGAGTCTCCTGCCTCTGCCTCCCAAGCAGCTGGGGATACAGGCGCCCGCCACAACGCCCGGCCATTTTTTGGTTGCAGCCGTCATTGTTGTTTGGCGGGCCCGGGCTGGATTCGAACCCACCAGCTCAGGTGTACGTGGCTGGCGCCTTAGCCCG
>CAUYRH010049438.1:0-11581 GCA_963574655.1 Perodicticus potto | reverse complement strand
CCATTCACACATTCTACTTGTTTAGTACTGTGTGACACGCATCTCCCTATATGGTAGGCCTCCTTTATCTTTTGGGGATACCTTCCAAGAACCCCAGTGAATGCCTGAAATTGCAGATGGTACTGAATCTTATAAATGCTGTGGTTGTTTTTTTTTTTTTTTTTTTTTTTTTTAGAGACAGAGTCTCACTTTATAGCCCTCAGTAGAGTGCCGTGGCGTCACACAGCTCACAGCAACCTCCAACTCCTGGGCTTAGGCGATTCTCTTGCCTCAGCCTCCCGAGTAGCTGGGACCACAGGCGCCCGCCACAACACCGGGCTATTTTTTGTTTTGCAGTTCAGCAGAGGCCAGGTTTGAACCCGCCACCCTCGGTATATGGGGCCAATGCCCTACTCGCTGAGCCACAGGTGCCACCCAGTGCTGTGTTTTTTATACATAGGCACAGTCAGACATTAACAATAACAATAAAATAGAAAATTGCAACTATATTGTAATGAAAGTTATGTGAATGTGCACTCACTCTCTCTTCCTCTCAAAATATCTTACTGTAGTCACTTAGTTTTGGCCATGGTTGACTACAGATAACTGAAACCACAGAAAGTGAAACCTTGGATGAAGGGTGACTACTGTACATTTTAAATTTAATTTTGATTAGTGTTAAAGAGAAAGAGTCCTTTTTAAATAAAAATAATAATAAAGCTGGGCGCGGTGCCTTTATGCCTGTAATCCTAGCACTCTGGAAGTTCGAGGTGGGTGGATTGCTTGAACTCAGGAGTTAGAGACTAGTCTGAGCAAGAACAAGACCCCATCTCTAAAAAATAGCCAGGTGCTGTGGCGGGTACCTGCAGTCCCAGCTACTTAGAAAGCTGAAGCAAGAGAATCAATCATTTGAGCCCAAGAGTTTGAGGTTGTGAGTTATGATGTCATGGCCCTCTACCAAGGGCGACAAAGTGAGACTCTGTCTCAAAAAAATAATACAGATGAGAAATAATTTCCTAAAAGATGTCTCATACATTAAGACACCTAGAAATTCTGAAAATCAGTGAAAATAATACCATAGCTTGGAATGCAAACATTATTGAAGTGTGGAGAACAAGGGTCTTCTCTATGGCTATTTCCAGGGAAACACATGTCCATTAAATGAGAGTCACTGTGGTATTCCAAAATGTCAGGAAAAACAGACCATTTTTCTGCTCAGGATAGTTATCTAATCAGCCTTGTCTTTAAAACTGGGAATCTGAGGATCTCTTAACTCCATTTGGTTTGAAGAAAGAATAATGCAAAATAAACAGTTCAGTGCCACGTAGCAGTCAGGCCAGTCGTAGTTGGAGTACACATCTCAACTCCTGCTGGATAGTTATTTCTGATTTTCAAAATCAGTGGAATTGTAATTATATAGTGTCCCAGAAGTCACCCCTAAAGTTGCCATACTTTAGGCGAGCGAGAAGTTATAGCTTTTTTATAGCTATGTACTTTTATTTATAAAATAACTCATTATAAAATTTTACAAAGAGGTGGGCAACATGTAGAGACTATTTTATAAATATTCTATAAAATTTTGTAATGAATAATTTTATAAATAAAGAGACATTTATACAATTTCCCATTTTCCCTATGTATGGCTTTTAGGGGTGACTTTTCAGACACTACATTGCTTTGCAATGATGTTTCCTTAACAAAATAGTGACGAAGTTTCAATTATTATAACATACGGTACCTTTTAGCATGCATTACCATTCATAGGCGTAAATACTATGTATATTAAGATAGCTAAAAATTTTCAGAGGGACAGACAATTCGGGGAGGATTGTGGAATCTTCATGTGTTAGAGCTGGAGAGAGCCTCTGAGTACTACTTTAACCATTTCGTTTAACATGAATTTATTTACCAATCTTTGGAGACTTTAAGACTCTCCTAAGCAAATAGCAACTGTTTATGGAAGGATTTCCATAGGCGATGATGCTTTCATAAGTCTGATACTGAGACTGGGAGGAATTTTTCATTGATTCAGACTTTATTTATTTACTTTTTTGAGACAGAGTCTCACTTGGTCGCTCTGGGAAGAGTGCCGTGGCATCGTCATAGCTCACAGCAACCTTAACCTCAGCCTCTCTAGTAGCTGGGACTATAGGCATTCGCTACAATGCCTGACTAGTTTTTCTATTTTGGGTAGAGATGGGGTCTCACTCTTGTGCAAGCTAGTCTCAAACTCCTGAGCTCAGACGATCCACCCACCTCGGCCTCCCAGAGTGCTAGGATTACTAGTATGGGTAGTGATGAGCGTGCCTGGCTAATTCAGGCTTTATTATTACCTACTACTGTCTGCCTCATTTCTTCTTAATGAATCCTAAATTGTGATAGAAACATACCTTCTTATAGTCCTTTCAGAAATAAGTAATTGTGTAAGTATTACATTCTTGAAATTTAGCTGTTGTGATACTGTGATATAATAAGAAATATGTTTGGTCTTTGACCACTGGTTCCTGACATAGAGCTCCTAAAACCCTTGTAATTTCCTGAGCAGTAGCAATAGGATAATCTTAGGTTCTGATATTTTGTCTTTCACCTCATCTCCTAACAGAGCTCCTAAGACCTTCTTAATTTCCTGGCTGATAACCATTTTTATTCTTTTTTTTTTTTTTGGAGACAGAGCCTCAAGTTGTCACCCTGGAGAGAGTGCCATAGCATCACAGCTCACAGCAACCTCCAATTTCTGGGCTCAAGCGAGTCTCTTGCCTCAGCCTCCCAAGTAGCTGGGACTACAGGCGCCCGCCACAACGCCCGGCCTTTTTTTTTTTTTTTTTGGTTGCAGCCGTCATTGTTGTTTGGTGGGCCCGGACTGGATTCGAACCCGCCAGCTCAGATGTATGTGGCTGGCGCCTTAACCCGTTGAGCCACAGGCGCCAAGCCCCATCTTTTGTTCTAATGAGGTGATTCTTGATGGGTTCTGGATGGAGACTGGTTGCCAGGGAAACCAACCTGCAATTAGAGGGTTAGAATGTTCAGTCCCACTCTCTGACCTCTGGGGAAGGAAGGAGTTGAAGGTCGAGCTGATCAAAGGCCAATGATTTAATCAATCATGCCTATGTAACGAAGCTTCCATAAAGCCCCAGAAAGACAGGGTTCAGATGAACTCACAGATAGCCAAATATATGAAGATGCCTGGTGTGCAGGAGACAGCACTGAAGCTCCATGCTCCTTCGCACATGCCTTGCCCTATCCATCTCTTCATCTGGCTGTCATCGCTAACCTTTGTAATATCCTTTATTAAGAAATCAGTAAATTTAAGTAAAGTATTTCCGAGTTCTGTGAGGCACTCTAGCGGGTTAATTCCAGGGAGCCTTGATTTGTAGCCAGTTAGAAGCATAGGTGACAACTATTACATACAAGCCATTGGCATCTGAAGTGGGAGGTAATCTCATGGAACTGAGCCCTGTGGGATCAGATACTATTTCCAGGTAGATAATTGAATTATAAGACACCCAGCTGGTGTCTGCTGAAGAATTGCTTAGTGACATCTGGTGTCAGGAGTGTTATGTTGAGTGAGAGTAGATATAGGAAAAAACTTTTTTTTTCTTCTGTCTCACAGAGCTGGATTAAATCCTTTCTTAGGTAGAGACTCCTGAGACATGCCTGTCTGTACGGGTAGGTGGAGTGGGCAGTGATGGGGCTTAAAAGGCCCCACAGAGCTTCTTTCCCTTGAAGACTTAACTAAGAGGTCGGGTAGGAAAAGGGAATTGAAGTTAGGATGAGTGTAGATGAAAAATCATCTGGAAGACTCCTTAAACTCTCTCTTCAGAAGTGCCAGCATGTATTGTAAATGATCTCATCCAAAAAGAGGGAGTCTGCTATGACTAGAATTTGGTGATACAGCGTAAGTGGATAGAGAAGGAAAATGGGAGATGATACATTCCCACAATGGAAGTGCCAGAGACACATTTTTTTGTAGAATTCTGGATGCAGCCAGTATGCAAATGCCAAATTTAAGAGCAGATTTAGTTGAAAACACTGCAAATCTCAGCTGCTTTTAGTCCAGCCCAATGTCTGTCTGAACACTCTTTGTACCGCCAATCTCTGCCTCTCTCCGGGAGAGGAGGGCTCATGCTTCCTACCCTTCAGTGCTTGTCTTTGTGGTCAGTATGAGTGTCTACCCTTAGGAGTGTCAGGTCCGCCCTGTTTGACACATGCTCCCTCCCCCATGTTTATTCTTCTAGCCTGTAGTTCTAGTCTCCTGAGCTGTAGTCATCATCCTCTTTTTTTTCTGTCGATTTGTCCAGTTTTTAAGCCTTTTTAAGCCTTCCGTTTGTTTTCTTCTAAATTAGGGATCAGAAATTCAGAATCCTACAGATAACATAAACAAGGCTGGTAAGGTTGTAGCACGCTGGAAAGTGACCAGCTAAAGGGGATCCTTCTTTTTTTTTTTTTTTTTTTTGAGACAAAGTCTCACTCTGTGGCCCTGGGTAGAGTGCTGTGGTGTCACAGCTCACAGCAACCTCAAATTCTTGGGCTTAAGTGAATCTCTTGCCTCAGCTTCCCAAGTAGCTGGGACTACAGGTGCCTGCCACAGCGCCCGCTGTTTTTTTGTTGCAATTGTCGTTTAGTTGGTCCAGGCTGGGTTTGAACCTGCCAGCTTGGGTGTATGTGGCCGGCGCCCTACCCACTAAGCTACGGGCGCCGCCTGGGGATCCTTATTTCTTAGTTCTAGTTAATTGTTGCCATGAGGTCATACAGATCCATTGTTACCAGACTTTGAGATATGTTTCAAGAGAAGCTAGAAATCTGAGAATTTAGTATACAATTTCTCATTGATGACATGTTGGTATTTAATTCAGATTTCTAAAACATAGCTGGAGGCTGCTTCTGGGCCAAAATTTTGCAACCTCTGCTGTAGATGTATTTTAAGTTTGAAGCTCAAAATCAAGCCCAGTATTAAGTATTTGATAAAGGGTATACTTGATTTGTTTTCTTTGTTGCCCAGGCTAGACTCAGACTCCTAGTTTTAAGAGATCCTTCTCCTTCCCCCTCTTGAGTTGCTGGGACTACAGGTACATGCTACCACACCCAGCTCAAGGACATTTCTCTCTGCATCTTGTCAGTTATGCTCCAGTTCTTTCTCAGATTTGCTTTCTGGTCAATTGCAATTTTTTGACATGTTCCTTGAAAGATTGTGTGTCATTTCTAAATGGAAGCAGTTGAGAAAAAGAAACACTTTCAATTTGAGAGTATGTCTAATGCTTTTTCCCCTATGAAAGAGGCATGCACCAAAATGCCTAAAATTGATGACTAAGAAAATCCACACTCCTGAGTATTAACTATGCAGGATAGAGGTTGGTCCTTACAGCATTTTGGACCTCAAAATTTTGTTAAAAAACAAATACTATAGGCTGGGCTCAGTGGCTCACACCTATAATCCTAGCACTCTGGGAGGACAAGGCAGGTAGTTTGCCTGAGCTCCTAGGTTCAAGACCAGCCTGAGCAAAAGCCAGACCCTGTCTCTAAAAATAGCCGGGCATTGTGGCAGGTGCCTGTAGTCCTAGCTACTTGGGAGGCTGAGGCAAGAGAATCACTTGAGCCTAAGAGTTTGAGGTTGCTATGAGATATTATGCCACAGCACTCTACTGAGGGTAACAATGTGAGACTCTGTCTCAAAAAAAAAAAAAAAAAGCAAGATCCCATCTCTACTAAAAATAGAAAAACTATTTAAAAATATTAAAACTATCCTTGGGCAAGAGGATTGCTTGAGCCCAAGTTGGAGGTTGCTGTGAGCTATGACGCCACAGGACTCTAACTAGAGTGACTCTCTGTCTCGAAAACAAAACAAAAACAATACTGTAATATATACTGTGGTGATTAAAATTCTTTTTTTTTTTTAAGACAGTCTCACTATGTTACCCTTGGTAGAGTGCGGTGACTTCACAGCTCACAGCAACCTCAAACTCTTGGTGGAAGCAATTCTCTTGCCTCAGCCTCCTAAGTAGCTGGGACTACAGGCACCCACCACAATGCCTGGCTATTTTTTTTTTTTTGAGACAGAGCCTCAAGCTTTCACCCTGGATAGAGTGCTCTGGCATCACAGCTCACAGGAACCTCCAATTCCTGGGCTCAAGCGAGTCTCCTGCCTCCGCCTCCCAAGTAGCTGGGACTACAGGCGCCCGCCACAATGCCCGGCCATTTTTTGGTTGTAGCCATCGTTGTTTGGCGGGCCCAGGCTGGATTTGAACCCGCCAGCTTAGGTGTAGGTGGCTGGCGCCTTAGCCTATTGAGCCACAGGCGCCGAGCCTGCCCGGCTATTTTTTATTGCAGTTGTCATTATTGTTTAGCTGGCCGGTCCAGATTCGAACCTGCCAGCCTTGGTGTATGTGGCTGGCACCGTAACCACTGTGCAACGGGCACCGAGCCTAAAATTCTTTAGAAGTAAGTCTTAAAAGTCTTCAGGCAATGTTATACTATACATGTAATATATAGTATATTTCGCATATATATCCATGTATTATGGTGTTAAAGGTGTTGGGAAATAGGCAGGAGGGGAAAGGTAACCATTTAGGAAAAGTACTTTCTAGTGAGTTCATTATCATGTTAGAGAGTAGGAATTTTACCTTCTGGGTTCTAGATGCTGTAGGTTTATAAAATAGGTCTGAAATGTTTCTCATTTCTCTCTCTCTTGCTTTTTTCCTCCCCTATCTTATTCTCTTTTTTAGGTTTTCAAAACAAAAACAGAGTTGCAATCTTGGCAGAACTGGACAAAGAGAAAAGAAAATTACTTATGCAGAACCAGTCTTCAACAAATCATCCTGGAGCGAGGTATTGACTACTCACTATTTGGGGAGCTATTATCAGTCATATTTTTAAGAGAGAAATGAAAATTTTTTTTGTTTTATTTTAATTTTGTTAGGCACACAAATTTTAAAGAATAATGTTTTTATATTCACTGATTAAAAAAAATTTCTTGGACCTGATAACTCAAATTGGTTGGCAATGGTTTGTTTCTTTAACACTGCAATTTAGGCCCAGTGCCCGTAGCACAGTGGTTAGGGCACTGGCCACATGCACTAAGGCTAGTGGGTTTGAACCTGGCCAGGGCCAGCTAAACAACAATGACAACTGTAACAACAACAACAAAAAATAGGCGTTGTGGCAGGCACCTGTAGTCCCAGCTACTTGGGAGGCTGAGGCGGGAGAATTGCTTAAGCCCAAGGGTTTGAGGTTGCTCTGAGCTGTGACGCCTCGGCACTGTACGGAGGGCAAAAAAAAACCAAAAAACACTGCAATTTATATGTTGTGTTTTGTTTCTGTAGAGAAGGCTGAACTTTACTCATCTTAGTTCTTAGTTGGGATGGACCCCTGTAATAAAAGACAGATTTAACAAGAGGAAAACAAGTTTATTAATGCATGCAGTGCACACTATATGGGAGAAACCTCAGTGGAAAGTAAATATGTACATGGGAGAAAACTAAGAGGAAGGTTTGTTTGCAGATTCCTCTGGTACGGTCTCTGAGCTAAGAGTCTCAAGTTGTCTCCAGTAAAGGAGAATTTGTATCCTGGCTTTAGGCAGAAAGTAGGGAGGATAGAGAAAACTTTCCCTTAGTTTGCTGCTGTTTGACTTCAGCTCAAAAATAATTTTTATGTCAAAAAGACATATTTTGGGGGCGGTGCCTGTGGCTCATCGAGTAGGGCTCCGGCCCCATATACCAAAGATAGCAGGTTCAAACCCAACCTTGGCCGAACTGCAAAAACAGAAAAATAGCCGGACATTGTGGCGGGCGCCTGTGGTCCCAGCAACTCGGGAGGTTGAGGCAAAAGAATCACCTAAGCCCAGGAGTTGGAGGTTGCTGTGAGCTGTGTGACACCACGGCACTCTACCGAGGGCAATAAAGTAAGACTCTGTCTCTACAAAAAAATAAAAAAAATAAAAATTAAACTCTTCAGGCTGGGTGCGGTGGCCCACACCTATACTCCTAGCACTCTGGGAGGCTGAGGTGGGTGGATTGCTTGAGCTCAGGAGTTTGAGACCAGCCTGAGCAACAGCAAGACCCTGTCTCTTGGCTCAGCACCTGTAGCTCAACGGGCTAAGGCACCAGCCACGTACACCTGAGCTGGCGGGTTCGAATCCAGCCTGGGCCCGCCAAACAACAAGGACGGCAGCAACCAAAAAATGGCCGGGCGTTGTGGCAGGCGCCTATAGTCCCAGCTACTTGGGAGGCGGAGGCAGGAGACTCGGCTTAAGCCCAAGAATTGGAGGTTGCTGTGAGCTGTGATGCCACTGCACTCTATCCAGGGTGACAGCTTGAGGCTCTGTCTCAATAAAAAAAAAAAAAAAAAGACCCTGTCTCTTGAAAGTAGGAAAAAATTAGCCAGGCATGGTGGGATATGAGTGTAGTCCCAGATAACTTGGGAGGCTGAGACAAGTGGTTGCTGTGAGCTATGATGCCACTGCACTCTATCCAGGGTGACAGAGTAAGACTCTGTCTCAACAACAAAGTTTAACTCTTCGGTGGGGGTGGGGGAAAGGGAGAGCAGAGAGAAAGAATGAGGGAGGGAGGGGCGGAGAAAGGGAGAGCAGAAAGGGAAGGAGCGAGGGGGGTGGGGGCTCAGTGTGTGCCACACCTTTTGGGGGCAAAACAAGATTGTAAGAGGACTTTACCTAACAAATGCAATCAGTGTAACCTGGTTTCTTGTACCCTCAATGAATCCCCAACAATAATAAAAAAAAAAGTTAAACTCTTTAATTGATTAGATTTGAAATATTCTAGTCCAAATATTTAATTTTTAATATGGCTTTCCTTAGAAAAAAAGGAAAAAAGTTTTGAATGGTTTTTGTTTGTGACTCAAATTTTTGCCAGTGGCCCATTTTTAGTCATTCTGCAAAGTAGGTAAAGTTTAGGTAACTTAATCATCGTTATGATATGTACTTTTAGTCTCTGCCATATTCAGTATCTTCCCTCAGATCTATTATCCCATTTAGCCACCCTAATTCTCCTCTCTTTCTCTTACTTTCTCTGAAAGTAGTTGTCTGCACTCTGATTTACTTTCTCACTCACTTATCAACTCACTGTCGTCTGACATAGAAGCCCTCCTTTTCCTTCCACCAAAGAATTATGTTCTTAACTAGGTTGCTTGTAACCTTGTGGCTAAATCTGGCAAACCAGGTCCATGTCTTTTCTTTCTTTAGAGACAGAGTCTCACTTTGTTGCCCTCGGTAGAGTGCCATGGCATCACAGCTCACAGCAACCTCTAGCTCTTGGGCTTAGGCAATTCTCTTGGCTCAGCCTCCCAAGTAGCTGGGACTACAGGCGCCCGCCACAACACCCAGCTAGTTTTTCTATTTTTTTAGTAGAGACAGGCTCTTGGCCTGGCTCAGGCTGGTCTCGAACTCCTGAGCTCAGGCAGTCTATCCGCCTCAGCCCCAGAGTGCTGGGATTATAGCTGTGAACCACTGTACCTCGCCTGGAGGAAACTATCTTGATTTCTTTTGTAGACATTTCTCCACAACTTTTCTCTTGACTATTGACATTCCTCTGAGTTCTGTTCTAGTCCAGGCCTCCCAGTCTACATCTTTTCATTGGACGGTTGCTTCTACTCACACAACCTGTTACTTACATGCTGATAATGTGAGTGCAGGTGTAGTCCAGTCTTTTCTTTGTAAGCACCACACTGCCTCCTAGACATCTTTACTTCGATGTCCAATAGGCATTTTAAACTTAGTATGATCCTGGGCAGCGCCTGTGGCTCAGTCAGTAAGGCACTGGCCCCATATACCGAGGGTGGTGGGTTCAAACCCAGCCCCAGCCAAAATGCAACAAAAAAATAGCCAGGCGTTGTGGCGGGCACCTGTAGTCCCAGCTACTCGGGAGGCTGAGGCAAGAGAATCGCCTAAGCCCAGGAGTTGGAGGTTGCTGTGAGCTGTGTGACGCCACGGCACTCTACCGAGGGCAATAAAGTGAGACTCTGTCTCTACAAAAACAAAAAACAAAAAAAACCCCAGCATTTATAAGATTCAGTACCATCTGCAATTTCAGGCCAGGGCTGGGTTTGAACCCGCCACCCTCGGTCTATGGGGCCAGCACCCTACTCACTGAGCCACAGGTGCTGCCCAACCTTTTCATTTTTTTTTTCTGAGACAGATCCTCAAGCTGTTGCCCTGGATAGAGTGCTGTGACATCACAGCTCACAGTAACCTCTAATTCCTGGGCTCAAGCGAGTCTCTTGCCTCCGCCTCCCAAGTAGCTGGGACTACAGGCGCCCGCCATAACGCCCGGCCATTTTTTTTGGTTGCAGCCGTCATTGTTGTTTGGCGGGTCTGGGCTGGATTCGAACCTGCCAGCTCAGGTGTACATGGCTGGCGCCTTAGCCCGCTGAGCCACAGGCGCCGAGCCATTGACTGTTTATTCATAATAGTTCAGTCTAGGCCAGAGGCGGTGTGATCTGGTGCGGGGAAGGCAGCAGTTCTCAGGCCTGCCTGCGAAGTATTATCTTACACAATGGTGGAGGACCAGCTGGCACTACTGGATAAACACATAAATGAATTTTGGAATAAATTCAAAAGTACTGATACCGCCTGTCAGATGGCAGGACTCAGAGATGCCTACAAGGACTCCATCAAAACATTTGCAGAAAAACTGTGTGAAATTAAAGGAAGAAGATCGAATGGTGGAGATGTTTCTGGAATATCAAAATCAGATCAGCAAGCAGAATATGCTCATTCAAGAAGAAAACATAACTTGTTACAGTTGATTTCTGAAGTAAAAGACAAAAAGCAGGAATTGGAAGTACTGACTGCAAAAATCCAGGATCTTAAGGAAGAGTATTCTAGGAAGAAGGAAACTATTTCTGCTGCTAACAAAGCAAATGCAGAGAAATTGAAAAGGCTGCAGAAATCTGCAGACTTGTATAAAGATCGACTTGGACTAGAAATTCGAAAAATTTGTGGTGATAAATTGCAGTTTATATTCACTAACATTGACCCTAAGCATCCTGTGAGCCCGTTTATGTTTTCTCTGCATCTAAATGAAGCAAGGGACTATGAAGTGTCAGATAGTTCTCCTCACCTTGAATGCCTAGCAGAACTTCAAGAGAACGCTTTTACGGAGTAACAGCTTCCTTGCGGCTGGGCACGGTGAGACCGGGGGGGAGAGGACCTCAGGCATCTCTGGCAGAAAGGTCATCAAGCCACACGCAATAAAGATGGTTCCAGTCCATGAACCCCTGTATCACTCTCCCTCCGGAGAAACCCTAACTGCCCCCTTCTATCATCGCCCGATCCAGCAAGAAGCAGTTAGATCGAGTCTTCGCCCCTTTTCCATAACAGCAGTTGGGGTTTCTACTTGGAGAGAGAGAATTGATGCAGGACATCTGGCACCCTAGCCAGCTCAGTGGAGCCGGCGGACCTGCCGCCTCCTCCTTGATGGTGTTGGTGCTGCGGCAACCAGCTGAAGAGTCAGCAGGCTGGATGACAGGCAAGGAGGGGGACCTACAACGCCCACCAGAGGCTCCAATAGCCAAAAAGGCTGGACAACTGCTGAGGAGACACCTGTGCCTTGGTGTCTCCTTCACTTTACACTTGGGACTAAATGTGGAACCCCCA